>JAAOAM010000375.1:0-30031 GCA_013396015.1 Fusarium mexicanum
CCCCCCCAAAATGTCAGCGCCTAAGCACCCCGAGGGCAGCACTGAGCAGTCCCCCGCCGCCCAAAACACGTCGCAAATGTTCGAGCTCAACGAGAAAAAAGACTACGACGCGTCCAACTCGCCCGTCTCCGACGATGATGCCCATAAGGAGATCGGTGTAGGAAGGGTCGAGGCCTTCAACAAGGTCCTCTACCAGTCTGGAAAGAAGGGCAAGATCCTTCTCTGGCTTCTTGGTATCTCCATTGGTCTCACCATGTTCGCCTACGCCCTTGACATGGGTATCACGACTACAATCTTCGGAACGCTTGCGGCTTCGACTTTTGGTGTTCATAGTCAGCTCGGTACTGTCAATACGGCTGGCCAGATCATTCGTGCTATTAGCAAGCCTTTCATTGGCAAGCTTGCTGATATCACTTCTCGACCTACCACTTACGTCGTGGTGCTTGCTTTCTATGCTGTCGGCTTTGCTGTCGCTGCTAGCGCCTCGGGCTTCACTGCCTATACTGTTGGTATCTGCTTCACCTCAGTCGGCAAGTCTGGTCTTGACCTTCTCAGCGACATCATCGTCGCTGACTTGACTCCCCTCGAATGGCGAGGCTTCTTCAGTGCTTGCCTTTCTCTGCCCTTCATCGTTACAGTGCCTGTCAATGGCTTCATCGCTGATGGCTTCTATGAAGATTGGCGATGGGGTCTCGGCATGTTCGCCATCCTCGTCCCCGCCCTTCTCATCCCTGCCATTCTCACCCTTTACACCATGCAACGACGTGGTGAAAAGGCTGGAATGGTCACCATGGCTGATTCCAAGGACGTTCGAATGGGTCGCACAGAAGCCACGCCCAAGAACCTAACATATTGGGCCAAGCTCGCGTACCGTGGTCTAATTGACATCGACATTGTTGGTCTCATCCTGCTTGGCTTTGCTTTCTCTCTGATCCTTCTGCCCATCACCTTAGCCAAGAGCGCGAAGGGCGGATGGAACAACCCAAGCATGATCGCCATGATTGTCGTTGGTTTTGTTGTTCTCATCCTGTTTGGTTTGTACGAGATGTATCTTGCTCCCAAGCCAATGATGACCAAGCGCATTGTCAATAACCGTGCTTTTATCGCTGGTGTTATCATTCACATCTTCAATCAGATGGCCTCCTCTGTTCGCAACACCTACTTCTCGTCCTACATCCTCATCATCAAGGAGTGGACTACATACCAATGGACCATCTTCCTCGGAATCACTACCATGGGCCTCTGCTTGGTCGGCCCTGTCGTTGGACTGATCCATCGTGTCTCCCATCGCTACAAGGGTCTCATGATCTTTGGTGCTGCAGCCAGGATTCTCGGTTATGGTCTTCTCATCAGCCCCAACGGAATGATGACCCAGGACACTGCCCGTCTTGTCGCTGCTCAGCTCATCTTCTGCCTTTCTTCCCTCAACGTCGTTGGTGCTCGAGTTGGTGTCCAGGCCTCTGTTCCCCACGATGATGTTGCTTCTCTCATCTCCATCATTACTTTGTGGTCTACTCTCGGATCCAGTATCGGTAGTGCTGTTGCGACAAGCATCTGGACTGAAGAGATGGTTGCTCAGATGCACGTCGAGATGCCTAATGTTGACGATACCACCATTGCCACTATTTACGGCAACATCAAGACCCTCAAGACGTACGACTTCTTCGATCCCATCCGTCAAGGTTCCATCCGTGCCTACGCCATTGTCAACGGTCATATAACCATCGCTTCAATCTGTCTCTCCTGCATCCCCCTCATCGCTTCTCTCTTCATGCCCAACTTCTACCTTGGCAAGCAGCAGAACGCCGTCAACAACAAAGGTCTGGATGGTGAGGTTGTCGATGTTCCTGACCAGAACGGGCCGAGAGACGCAAATGCGACTCAGCAAGAGCCTGCAACATTTATGCAGAAGCTAGCTGCTCTGTACCGAAAGTAGACAATGTCAACTTTTAAATGTTAGACCCTTCTGACAGTTCATACGGAAAGCCCCCGGGTTCTGGGACGAACTACCACTCGGAAATCACCTACTACCGGATTATTACCCTAAACCATAGTCACAATAGCCTTAATACAATCATGACAGTTCACCTCACACTGCGTGAGTTTGGAGTCAAGTTCAACTATTTGCAAGTCCCCTCAGTTTTCACACTTATGTGACTTGGTTTGATGATAGTACGATTCTTTGATATAATAGTTGTTGTATTTAATAGCTTCGAAACAGAAGTTAGCACGCGATAAGGTCCCATCCAATGCTGCCAAGACTTGATCAGCTGTTTTTAGTATCCATAGCCCAAGACTATCGGAATAACTCATAAACCCGTGAAGCCGACCCACTGAGCTGATTATCTGATCATCTGATAACGATTTGCTCAATGTGACTATCATGATTTCTGAAACCTTTAAACATCCCATGCAAGCCCAAGATGTGGTACTGGAGACACAAAGCACTATTTTTCCTCGCTGTCAGCTGCCTCTATAATACTGAGGTTTTAGCTACCCCAGATCATTGCGGAAAAGCCTGCCGACAAACATTTCGGACTCTTCGATTTGCCGATGCCCCTCCGGGCGTCTTCTTCACGGTACAGGAATGCACCAGCCTCATTTATCAGACTTCGCTCCATCTTTGCTGGGAAATGCACTGCGCTGAGGATATTTGGCAGGCAGAGTCTGCCTCGATGAACCTGACATGTCACGATATCAGCGGTTCTTATCTTCCGCCACACAATGTCATCAATAACCTTACAGACCACGACATCGAAGCTATCACAAGATTCAATGCCACAAGCCCCGATCGATCACACCTTTATGGAGCTTTAATGCTTCCATCACGGTCATACTATGATCTATGGGTTAGAACGCTGGTCAGTATACGAACCCAAGCAGGGCTTTGTTCTTTGTTCAACGAGCCTCAATAGGAAGCGCACGATTACATATGGGACTACCACAACTATTACGGCTGGGCTATGGGGACATTCTGGGGTTTGGTTGTCGGAGTGTGCATCGCGAACCGGGCTCTCGGCCAAACCCTCTCCAGTCTAGGTCGAAACAGGGCATGGGTAAGGCGTCATATTCTTCTACCTGCAACACTTGGCAGACGCTGTGTACAGGACTACGGGGGCTGGGGTACCTTGCCTCCTAGGATCCAGACATTGACTCTCATTACTTTTGTGATCGTCAACATAGCATGTACTATACACGGATACGAGATATTTGAAGGTTATGGCTAGTGAGTCTCCCAAGGGCTCGATTTCGAAAGACATGCTAACATATTGATGCCCAGCTACCCCTCCGTCTGGACTCAAGTACTGCGGCACGTATCTGATCGAACTGGGATACTTTCCTTCGCCAACTTCCCCTTGATATGGCTGTTTGGAATGAGGAATAACATCGCCATCTGGTTGACGGGCTGGGACTTCAAAACTTATAACAACTTCCATCGATGGGTTGGTCGGATCGCCACTTTACAAGCCGTGATACATTCAATCGGATACACTATTATAATTCTGCAACGTAGGGTCATGGATAAGCTTCATATATATGTTTACTGACGTTTGTAGGTGGTGGATGGAAATACTTCTGTCAAATATGGACATTTACCTTTTGGTGGACTGGGGAGCTTGTGAGTAGCCAAAGTCCACAACGCTACTATTGACTAACCACTCTTTAGGTCACAATATTCATCTGTCTGCTGGTGGGACTCTCTATGTTCTGGGTAAGGCGTGAAAATTACGAGTTCTTTCTCATCACGCACATCGTCTTATCATTTTGGATCCTCGTTACCATGCTTGGGTATGCTCAACAATGTTGACTCTGGCTACACCGTAGACTAACATAAGAACAGACATGTGTCGATATTTAGTGGTGCCTACGATCCTCTTGTGTGGGTTCCAGCACTGATCTGGCTTCTTGATCGGGTCGTTCGCAGATTGCGCATCATGGCCTTCAATCCGAAGTTCTGGAACACAAAGGCTCTCATCACATACAACGAAGATGCTCACATGATCCGCGTGACAGTTCCGACCTCTTCGAGTCTCTACAGCATTGAGCCTGGGACATTCTATTATATCATGGTGCTCAATCAACGGAACTTTTGGGAAAGCCATCCTTTCACGATAGCAACAATATCGGAACCCGTCCGAGGCGACACAGATACTCTGGGAGAAGATGCACCGTTGCTGGACTATGGATCCTCTAGCGAACTGGGGCTTCCATTGAAAAAGTCCCAACGGCAAATGACCTTCTTGATTCGGCCGTATGATAGCTTCACTTCTCGACTAAGGGAGTATGCCGAAGAAGAACGACCGAAGCCGGCGACAGTACGTATGGTTGTTGACGGCCCATACGGAAAGACTCTGCCTCTCGAACGCTTTGAAAAGGTTCTATTCATCGTCGGTGGAAGCGGAATAGCGGTCCCCCTGTCCTATCTTCCGAAACTCACGACATCTTCGAACAAGCCATTAAGGATCGAAGTTCACTGGGCTGTGCGACAGTCAGCTTTCGCCGTTGATGTTCTGAATCATGAATTGAGCGATATTCCCGGTAATGATCGGGTAGAGATCAACATATATCTGACTGTCAGCGGCGTTGATGGCAGAATGGCATGTGATGAGATAATCTACAGACTCGCGAAGTGGAGGTCAACACGACTGAACGTAGAACACATTATTGATAGAGCGTTAGAGGATGGAGACGAAGAGAGTATCGCAGTAGTCACAAGCGGTCCCGCCAAGATGGCGGATGAGAGCAGATGCGTGGTTGCGGCAAGGACAGTGCCGTCTTGCTCGCGTATTGAGTATTTCGAGGAAAGCTTCCAGTGGTGATAATTCTAATACTCTGAAGCTCTAGAGTAACATAACTTGCCAAACCGGATGATCATGTGAACATGACTAAGTCTCACGGGGAATGCGTAAGGAATATCGCTGAAAGACTGACTCATCACCCTGCAAGCGGCCATGTACAGGCACCGAGGGCGGGATTTTCTCGACAATGTAGTAAATTACCAACTTTAAAGCGCTTCTATACAGTTCACTTCGTTTCAGCAGCTGTGGGGTCAAGGGAGTGGCATATGGCTCACGAATGCTATGAAAGCTTTAGCGACACATATAGCGTCATGACATCCTTAGAGAGCTGCCGTGTCAGATATCATCAAGGCACTGAAGGGGCTAGTGGTTATTGGAAGTAGGGTCTGTTGAGGAGTTCTATCATAAGTTCAATTAAGCCACCCATGTTATTGCCAAAGAAAATGTTGAATATTACTACTTAAACTGCTATCAACACGTCTTACACTGTTGTTGGATGCTTTTATAACTAGTGAACCATCTTTTTTCTACCTCGGCTGCTGAGCTTGACCCAACCCAACTACCTGTTGAAAGCTATCCCCAATCTTGCGTCAGCCTCATCTCACATGAGTAAGACTCTTCTGGAGTGTTAGGCAACCTCAAATCCCATCATCAATTGACTCAAGACCTCTCATTGAAGTTAGCGAGGGCACTATGGGTCGCGTAGAAAGCACTCTTGGGGTAATAGGTCTCGTTAAACATCAACGGCTTGGCTCCCGGGAGCCACGTGTACGCGTGCTTGTCGGTGAAGCCCCAGAAAGATATGTCAGTGATGCCTGCGTCTAGAGCTTCCTTAATGGTGCTGCCATATATCTCGGCTTGTTGGGTTGCGTTGTAGGTATGAACATCCATTTCAGCAATGGTGACCTCGAGCCCAAGTGCCCTGTAAGATTCAACCATTTCTCGAATGACGCCAGGTTCCAAGGGCTCAAGGGTGATATGCACCTGCAGAGCGATCCCATCGATGGGAACGCCTCTTGAAATGAGTTTAGAAACCATATCGTATAGTTCTTGACGCTTCTTTGGCTGCACCTCAACGAGATTCTCATTGAGAAACAGCTTGGCGTCTGGGTCTGCTGCTCTGGCTATGCGGAAGCTGTCCTCGACCCAACTGGGACCCAGCGTCTCGTAAAAGTGGTTGGATGACAAACCGCTGCCGTTGGTCTTGAGGGCCTCGGAGACAACGTCCCATCGATCCATTTTACCCCGGTAGCGATGCATAATGGCCTCCATGTGATTGGTGATTTCAGCACGGAGGGCGTCAGGGGAGGTAATGTTGAGGACATAATCTGGGTTGCAGCATGATGAAAGAAGACCATGACCCTTGACTTTCATATTATTGGCATCGGCGAATGCGACGAGAGTGTCGAGCTTGTGCCAATCATATTGGCATTGGGCAGGATGGACAAAGTTCCACTTCAGTTCATTCTCAGGAGAGAGACTGTTGAACTGCTTGGAAAGAGCAGCACGAAACTGGGAGTCGTTGAGATATGCTGGATTGGTAGCGCCTGAACCAAAGAGAAGGTTCTTCTTTGCTGCCTCTTCTCTCAACGAGGTAGTGCCGGTGCTGGGAATGCTGATCGCTTCAGCAAAGGCGACGAACGATCCGATGATAGTTGTGAGTCTCATGTTTCTTGTTGAGTCTGTGGAGGCTTTTTGAGTATGTGTGCTGTTGTGCAGCTTCAAGTGTATCAGGTCGATACATCGTTAGCTACTTATAAGATACTAGAGGCTGTGTTTTTGTGCCAAGTCCAACCTTGCCTTCCTGAAGGTTGACGCGTTATCCCACGAGAACGAGTAAGTTTACAACAGGTCATTTGAAGAACGAGAGCGAAATTCGTCATCCTGGCAAGCATAGCGGCGGTGGAAAGGCAAATTTCGGTGATCCATAGATGGCGGAGTTAGTGGATAACATGGGAGTGGCAGAATTCTCTGATCTCGGGCAAATATCGGTCAGCATCTTTCCGCAAGTATGCGATTGTGTCAGGTGCGGCCGTGCTACCACGAGGTTCACTTGCTGGTCCCAACCGCTAGTTCAAGATTAGTGGACTGTAGGCTGAGCAGGTCTAGTATGAAATCGGAAACGGCCAGTCAATGAAGTTCATAAACGAAAGTTAAAAAGAACGAATTTAAACGAGTTTAAACGAAACCTAAAGGTTAAATACGAACCAATCATAGTGACCACAATTTTATTAGCTCTACTACTGGCGGTTTCTGTGGATCTGAGCCAAGCGCTAATTCCTTAGCACGCGTTGTACGTTGTAATTTTTATCCTAAAGCTCCTACTTCGTATTCTAGCTATTATGGTTTGAGTCGTAAACGAGAGCAGGACGCAACGCCTCTTACGACTCGATGCGTCATTAGTATGAGCTGCGCCATGCACCACTTCCGTTAAAAGAGAAAAAATATGCGAAATCAGTTAACATAATTCGTCTTGGCGTCTCCATCTGAAATCGGCCTTCTTCATTTATACCGCCATCTTGACTGTCTCTTCCACGTTTGCGCTTTCAGCAGGGTACTACACATCGACTGCAATGGCCGACAATAAACGGAAAACCATTCGCTATGAGCTTGCTGGGGACGACTCTCCATCACTTAGTCCAGCGACCCCGACACCCGCTTACGAGAGCCTAAGAAATTCAAGGAGTACTGGAGATCTTTCACACGCTGCAGAACTGCCTGGAGACTTCTCGTCAGACAGCTCATCGCCATACGCATTCACCAGCTTCATCAAGAATGACGTCAATATTCGAGGTAATCTCTTCATATTCCCTGCCACTGTCTGCTAATATCGATGGTAGACGACGCTCGTGTCGAGATTGATTGTAATTCCAAGTTCGTCCGTACGCTAAGCCGCCTCTACCAAACATCGCCCGAGAAATATGAGCAACCCGAAACTCCGACCCCAGAATATACCCAATTCGATTTAGGAAGCAAGACTTGGGCCACAAAACTCAATATCGTTATTCAAGTTGTGGGCAGTCGAGGTGACGTGCAGCCGTTCATTGCGCTGGGAAACGAGCTTCAACGACATGGGCACCGTGTTCGTTTGGCAACACACAATACGTTTGAGAAGTTTGTTCTTGAATCAGGACTAGAGTTCTTCCCTGTCGGGGGTGACCCAGCTGAGCTGATGGCTTACATGGTGAAGAACCCGGGCCTGATACCTAGCATGAAGAGCTTGGCGGCTGGGGAGATCCAGAAAAAACGTGATATGGTGCAGTGGATGCTTGAGGAATTCTGGCACTCATGTTTGCGACCGGACCCCCAGATTGGTCTACCTTTTGTGGCCGATGCCATAATTGCTAATCCCCCTAGCTTCGCGCACATACACTGTGCCCAAGCACTAGGCATCCCTGTGCATCTTATGTTCACCATGCCGTGGAGCAATACGAGAGCTTTCCCTCATCCGCTTGCTAATTTGAAAAACGTCGGAAGCGATCCTCAACTTGGGAATTACATCTCGTACACCGTGGTGGAGTGGATGACGTGGCAAGGGTAAGCTCATCTGTCGCCTGGAATATCCTTCTGCTGACGAAGTTCATGGTCAGGCTAGGTGACATTATCAACAAATGGAGAAAGTCGATAGACCTAGAGGAGGTGGCTATGTTTGACGCTCCTATGCTAACAAAGACGTTGAAAATCCCCTTCACATACTGCTGGTCACCAGCCTTGGTCCCGAAACCTGCAGACTGGGAACCGTACATAGGTAGGTGTGAGAAGCAGGATATGCCTTGTTACCGATAACTAACATTCTTATAGATGTCTGCGGCTTCTTCTTTCGGGACCCCCCTCAGTACTACCCACCAACAGACCTTGCCCAATTCCTTCAAAACGGCCCGCCTCCGGTATACATCGGGTTTGGCAGTATTGTCTTAGATAATCCTGAGAAGGTCATCGGTGTTATACTAGATTCGGTCCAGGCCACTGGCGCTCGTGCTATCATCTCTAAAGGCTGGTCTGATCTGGTAGGCTCTGACCAAGAGAACGTATACTGGATTGGAGAATGTCCCCACGAATGGCTGTTTCAGCACGTCGCAGCGGTCATTCATCATGGGGGTGCTGGAACAACAGCTTGTGGGTTGAGAAACGGAAAGCCAACAACCATAGTTCCTTTCTTTGGCGAGTATGTCGAGGAGACTATCATATCTAAAATTTCTTGTTTACTAATTTTCCAATTTATAGCCAGCCCTTCTGGGGACAGATGGTGGCCAACGCTGGTGCAGGACCTGCTCCGATACCTCATACAGAACTCACGGTCGACAAGCTCGCGGCAGCCATTCGTTACTGTCTATCTCCACAGGCCGCAGCCGCAGCCACGACCATAGCCGACAAAATGGCATCCGAGGTGGGAGTTCGTGCTGCTGTACAGTCATTTCACAAAGGCCTGCCTCTGGAGCGAATTCGATGCGACGTAATACCAAGTGAGCCCGCCGTTTGGTCATATTCCAAGTCGAAGAACCCGATCAAGTTATCAAAGGTGGCTGCAGAGGTATTGATATCAGCTAGTTCGATCGATCGTAAACACCTGAAGCCGTGAGTACCTGACCTTGCTTATGTGATTGTTTATCGGCATAGCCGCTGACTTACTCTGGATAGGTACCAGAGCAACCCCATCCAGATCGAAACAACTAGGTGGGATCCTGTTTCAGGAGGAGCGTCTGCTGTTATGGCAACGGCAACCGGAATGGCTGGCAACATCACGGGCATCTTTACAAAGCCGATCGAGGAATACCGAGACAACCAGAAGCGACGCGCTGGAGAGCTAAAGTATACCCAAGGACGAGGTTCTCCATCCCTGCACGAAGGGTCTAGCGGTAAAGATCACCTCAGCGTAGAGCGCCTCTCGAGCGAATCCGCGCGACCTAGGAGTGCACACTCTGGAAATCTCGCCGGTCGCATGGCTGGAGCTTCAGCTAAAAGCGCAGGCAAGATTGGCCAAACAGCCACGAAAGGAATGCTAGTGGATATTCCTTTAGCCATAACAGAGGGTTTGAAATCGGTTCCACAACTCTATGGCAGCAATGTACGCAATCACGGGCCAGTGACAGATGCCAAAAGTGGCATGGTAGTGGCGGGGAAGACATTTGCGTGGGGCTTCATCGATGGTCTAAGCGACGTTGTGGTACAGCCATATAAAGGCGCCAAGAAGGAGGGTGCACTGGGCGCTGCTAAAGGGTTTGGAAAGGGGGCGATGAATCTGGTGACGAAGAGTGGTGCTGGAATGTTTGGATTGTTTGCATATCCCAGTGTGGGAATCAGCAAGAGTCTTCGCACAGCTACATATAGCTCGACACGCAAGACAATCGCTGAGGAGCGTCATGCAGAAGGTGTCTGGATGATGAATAATGCAAATGGATTGCAGCTAGAATGTAGTAGAGTGTTAGGGGACTTTGAGCGTTTGAAATAAATAAGTAGATATAAAAATATAATATTAACTTAACTATTAATTATTAATTATAAGTATTAAAAGGTTAAGTATATTAATTATAATTAGCTATAACTTTACCTTACCTAGGATAATAGCTTACTATTAGTATTAGGGTCTTGTAAGGTCTATTATATAGTGTTTGTTATTAACTTACTATAAGTAACAAGTACTTAATCCAGGGGACGCCGTTTCCACTCTGATACGAGATATATATATCCCGTCAAGATCTAACATCTGCTCTGCTTCTACACTACTATCTTCCATCTTACGGAGCCAAGATATAAAAGACCACGAATAAATCGGGTATCATAGATATGCACCTGTGAAACGAAAACGCAATCGAGCTAGAGACGAAACTAGCGCATGGTGGCTCTACTAGCCTTCTTGTATATAAACCTTTGTTAGACACCAAAATGAACATAAGGAACCCAGTGCAACGGCGTGCCATCGCATGACACAATGTCTCTTGGGTGTCTGGGATTCCTTTGAGTTGAACATGATCGCCGTTTAGCCACTTGGGAGTCTTCATGAACTCGTATACCACGGTTGAATATTGTTCTTCCTGCATTTTCTGAAACCCACTGGAGACGAAGACTCCTACAGGCATGGTGCAGTCCCTCACTGACGGATTCTTCACACATTTTCCGTCGCTCCATCCACCTGTACGTATTAGTGGCTATATCTAAGCAAGACTTGTCGCTGGCTTGCCAAAGCGTGCCAATAACATGCCTGAAACCGGCAAGCTGACATGCAGCCATTAGATGAAGACTTTCGTCAATGAGTCCATCGTGCTTGGTCTGCCCTGTTCCGCATGCCGAGAGGTATGCAAGAAATGGCTTGCGACTGCGAAGGTTTGTCTCAAACAGACTCGCTACTGTTAGCGGCCCGTCATGTAGAAGTAAAGCGCTTTGTGATGGGTCCGTTTCCTCAGAATGCCCATGACCAGCGAAATGAAATATGTCACACTTATTTAAAGCAGCTAGCACGTCTTGTCGGCATGGCTGAGGCTTGATTACCTGCAATTGCATGGAATCGCACAGGCCCTCGAGTTTGTGGATCTCTTGTGTCGCATATTGGAGTTCTTGCATGCCAATAAGAACAATACTTTCCGGTTTTTGTGGTTCTTTGATCATAACATGTCTGAGGCGGCTTTGAATGAGTGCCTTTGAAGAAGAACTGTAGGATGAAATTGCCCGGTCTAATACAGTATCAGATGAGGCGCGGGTATGGTAACCCGCTGCATGTATGGGAAACTTGGCCAGGGGGCCAGTTGGAATCCACCAAATTCGAGGCCAGGGACCATGAGGGGTTTGAGTTAACTGCAATGAGTCTAGTATTGGCTTTGCAATCGTATCCCATAGCCATTCTAACAAGTATGCATCCAATAATGATGGGCTGGTTAGAACTACTGCGTGACTGAGGACGTCGCAGTGGTGCAAATGAGGCAGCGGCAAAGTCCTGAGTCCGTTCTCCTCTATTATCAGTGCATCACAGCGACAGCTGCTTACGTTGATGATGACAATAGGTCCCGGAACAGCAGCAGCAGTCAATTCAGCCTCAGATGGAGCCATAAGGAATCGATCCAAGCCAGGTAATGCCCGGATGGCCTGGATCGTCCGTTCCAGTTTCTGGCCAGCCTCATAGCGCTGGTCAAATTGGCGCATCAGACCAGCTTCTGAATTGAGTTCATCGAATAGAAATGTTGAATCTGCTGGAGTATCGAGCTGACTCCGAAGCTGCAGGTATTCATCTGCTAGCTCTGGACTCTTCTGGCGGACGTCGGATATGTCACCGCGCATATCGTTCAGAGAACCTGTGATGATCCCTCGACCGACTTCAAGGAGCTGGATTGCGTCATACGTTGGTGCTTCCGCCATGAGAGCCACGGCTGCAGCATCAGAAGCCAAACCAACTACTTCAGTCAGCAAATGTTGCTTATCCGAATTCTCGAGAGATCTCGGGGTGAGGAGAGGAGCCAGCGACACCGCTGTACGAGCTGCCTTATAGGCTAATGGCCAGCACTTGGCTTCGACAAGTAACGCCAGCAAGGTTTTACCAGGTCGTACTCGATCAAGTGTAGGGGACGAATGATGATCCATGGCATCTTGGCACCGATGAATAGCCTTTTCGAGGTCTTCTGGATTTCCTGTTGTTTGATACATGTCTCGGTGCCCAATGCCAAGATTATGAAGTATGTCCGAGCGAGCTGGGTGACCTTCGGGAATAGCTTTTACAGCTTCCGTATATAGCTGAATTGCTTTGCTGAGATCCTCCAATGCTCTTCTCTGCTGAAATCTCTCTTGATATACCCGACCAAGGCTGTTGAGGCGGCGTGGTAAGTTAGGGTTGTCTGGAAGCGTTGCTCGAACTCCTTCTTGATGAAGCTGGATGGCTATATCAAGGCTTTTCGCCGCCTTTGACTCCTGGAACCTAGCTTGATGAGCCAGACCAAGATTTTCAAGTCGACCTGGTCGATCTGGGTGGCCGACAGGAGTTGTATCTACTGCTTCCTGATGTAAGTGGATAGCCTTGTTTAAATCTGCCACTTTTCCTATCCTTCGATATCGGTCTGCATGTCCAAGCCCAAGACTTTCAAGGCGACGTGCTCGATCTGGATGGCCTTCTAACGTCAAATCTACTGCTTCCTCATGCAGTCTAATAGCCTCATCAAGGTCTGCCAATGCCCCCATTCTTTCATATCTATTCCCATAAGCGAGGCCAAGGCTATCAATTCGGCGTGGACGATCCAAATGCCCTTCTGGGGTCGATTTTAATGATTCCTGATGGAGCTGGATTGCTCGATCAAGGTCTGCCATCGTTCCCGTTACTTGGTGCTTATCATGGTATGCGACGCCAAGGTTATGGAGCCAACCTGACCGATCTACACGATCTTTTGGCGTTAGATCTGCTGCTTCTTGATACATTTGAATAGCCTTGTCGATGTCTGTTATGTCACCAACTTTCTGGAATCTATCGTGGTATACAAGGCCAAGATTATGAATTCGACGTGGCTGATCATGGTGGCCTTTTGCAGTCGTGCCAACTGCTTCTTGGTGCAAGCTGAGGGCCTTGGCGATGTCTTTCGTGGATCCCGTTCTCTGAGATCTATCATGATAAGCGAGACCAAGATTATCCAGGATGCCTGGCCGATCTGGATGGCCTTCCTGGAGACAATTGATGGCCATCTCATGCAGCTGGATGGCGTTGTCAATGTCTTCTATTTCTCCAGCTCTGAGAAAGCGGTCTGCATATGCTAGGCCGAGCCTATCAAGTCGACATGAACGGTCTGAATGCCCTTCTGGAGTCATTTCTACTGATTCCTGGTGAGATTGAATGGCGTTATCGAGGTCTGGAGTGTCTCCTGTCTTTCGATATCTGTCTTGAAACGCGAGACCAAGACAATGGAGTCTCTGTGGCCGGACCGGATCTCCTGGTGGAATCAGGTCAAGAGCTTCTTTTTGTAGCTGGATGATGGAACTAAGGTTTGCGATTTCATCCGTTGACTTCTGTTCGTCATTGTTTAAGTCTGAAACTTCCGCGTGGCCGCTGACCAACAGGGGCTGGGTCTCGCCGGTGCTGTATTTTTTCTCGATCCCGGAGTCATTCTCAATCAATGTATTCTCAACCATTTTCCCATGCATCAGTTGGTCTTCTTGAGAAATATGCGAAATCTTATTAGGCGGAATTGAGGCGTTGATATGGGACGATAGATGATCATCAAAGGAGTCGACTATCTTCGAGCTACCCAGATTCAATTTTTGCCTGCTGCCGACTTTTTTTCCAGTCCCTGAGTCCATGGCTGTGGCGGAGGAGGGGTGATAGAGGATGGTCTTTCACGATGAGGGCTGCAATCGTTCTAGGGGCATCCAAAATGCACTTGTTCTTGTTGTCTGATACAGCATGAGATATCGAGATATTATTGATAAGTCGTCGTTGTGCTGATTGATGTACTAGGGAAAAGAAGAGGCTTTCATAGCAAGATTACGCATGACATTCACCCGGCGTTGCTGCCTAAGGCTGTTGAGGATTCTAGTAACACGCTGTGACGTGGC
Source organism: Fusarium mexicanum (assembly GCA_013396015.1). Classification (NCBI taxonomy): domain Eukaryota; kingdom Fungi; phylum Ascomycota; class Sordariomycetes; order Hypocreales; family Nectriaceae; genus Fusarium; species Fusarium mexicanum. Next base: position 14,322 of record JAAOAM010000375.1, read on the forward strand.
ATATTTCAATCAATATGCAGAAGATGATGTATACTTCGTTAAGATGCTTCCTTACCAATTGCTGCCTACCGGTATTCAACATTGAGAATTCTAATTAAAGAAACCCACGCCCAATCACACTCACTGATATCTCCCCTCCAGGTGCAGGGAAAGTCAAGTGTTTATATAATCAGGCCGCAATGCAGCAAGTAAGGCTTTCAACAGCTAACCAATTATTCATCTGCCTGTCTGCGTCCTAGCCTAGAAGCTGTCAGCTTCGATTCTTAATCAGGACCTGGTCGTGCGAGGTAACAAGACATGACATACAGTTAGGCTGTCAATCGCGGGTAATGACATGATTAATAATAACATGAGTGGCTCAAAAGCTAGTTAGAAGGCATTACCGGCCCGCATTCTCTGGCCAGTTGAGAGTACATGGTGGAAAAGCTGGATGACCCTCTCGCATCCAATTTCAAGTGACTATCAGTCAGCAGGGCACACCGCCCCGGCCCCGTTGCACCTAGCAACCAAGAAACTATCAGGCAATCACATGATAGCCGGCGTTGATGGCCAGTCCACCCTCTATCCTCAGCCTCAGCTCGAGAAAATACTGTCGAAATACTGCCGACGCCAGATATCGACAGATCTATGGCAATCTTAATATAGCAAATGGTCAAAGGTCAAGTCATAACCAACAGGATGAAGACCATCCCCAAATTCTCCTAACTCATCAAAGTCCAGATTTCTAACCGCCATATTTTCAGGATCTAACAGGTTCCAGCCAGCAATGGGATCCTCTGCAGTCGTATCATGAGATCTTTGTGCTGCCTCCGTTTCGAAAGTGGGAAGGTCACGATGTGAACTTGATAAGTCTGGCTCATCCTGAAGTGCCAAAGAGGTATCAGACAAGGTCTGGTCTTGAGAATCAGCCCGAGCCTCGGTGACTGGGGCTGCGCTTGCTGCTTGATCCCCGTGTTTGGTTGGGGGAAACAGACTCGGCAAGACTTCGTCAAAGGCATTCCAGACTGCAGAAGAAACCGTTTCAAAGAGTGAGCGTTCAGATACTTCAGAGCTGAACTGAAATCCGGGCATATTTCGCACATTGGCATTTATGTCTCGTATCAAACGGGGGGGAACCTCCCTTCGTAGAAAGCCGCGATATTGAGCCCGCGTTTCTGCAGTCATGGGTGCCTCGAGTATTTGCAGATCACAATCTATATACGGGTTAATGGAACGATTACGAGTAAATATTACAGATAGGACTTACATGGTGATGGTATATCTTCGGTATTCGGAAACAGAACCTTATACATATGCTTCCACTTTTCCTCCTCGGAAAAGTTCTGGATACCCCGCCTTGACTTGAGACGCTCTTTAGTCTCGTTATCGATGCCTGGCATTTCTCTTGATGGGCTAACAACTTCACAAGCCGGGTCCTGGCGGAGATGGGCATCAAGGTCTTTCTCCGCCTTGACAATTCTGAAACATCTCTTACAATAAATAGGTGCTTTGTGAGATCTATAAATATGCTCCCTATTATAGTCAGCAAATCGTGCCTTGGACTCAGTAGGTAGGCTTGCGTACTTTATCCGATGAACGCTAGGCCAGCCTTTTTGGCACCGGGGCCATCGCTCTCCGGGATATTCTTTAACAAACGGGCAGGCAAGATTTGACACTGATCCCGATGGCGTGCTTTCAGTCTTGCGGCGTTTTTCATGATCGTCCCCATTTCCTCTGTAGCCACCATTGGTATTGTCACCTTCACTCTCTCTATCATCGATCCCCCTCTTCTTTCTGTTACCATGACTTTCAACCGGTGGGCCATTTTGACCAGTAGATTGTGTAGAGTCGGAAGTTCCTGAATTCTGATTGAGTCCTGGCGAACAAGCTTTCACCCAGTCGACAACCCGTGGGACAACCAGTGCGGTGACCGTATCTTTCAGGGCAGTGACAGAGGCTAGGAGGGCTGGGTCCAGACACGAAGCGAGAAATGCTTCTTCAAAAGACTCATCTGTTTGCCGCGAGACATCAGACATGGACTCATCAGTTTCGCTTGTGTCAGTCTCAGTCACATAAGTGTCCGGAGTCAACCCATTTTCCGTATCATCCTTGCTAGAGAGAGCTGTAGAGCGAGCATCCATTGTGGTCTCAGTTCTCGTCCCTGTAGATGGTATCGTTGTTTTGGCTGGATGACTACGTGGGGCAGAGGGGTGACCTCTATCGACGTGATCATCCATACTCAGTCTACGCATCGACTCACTTGGAGGTCCTGCGTCTGAGAGTCGTTCCTCAATGGTACTCAACTCTTCATCAGGATTCTCCTCAACCTGGAGCTGTCCACTAGCAAGCGGCGACTGGACTTTGGGTGGATTGACTGATGAAGAGAGTAGTAAACCTTTGTTCAAACGACGTTGTTGGGCAACCCAACCAGCCAAAGCCACCTGATCAGACACAGTCAATGCGCTGTCTTTCGCTGATTCAAGTGACGCGATCGAGTCAGTAGGCCCTGAGGCAGCGATGAGCTGTTGGTATACTGGAATATTTGCTGATGCCGATAGTCGTTCTTTGGTTTGCGGGTCGAGGTATGGGATAGGTGGAACGGGAATCTTATCATGATCTCGATTGTTACGAAGCGATTCTCGGTATACATTAAGAGATGAAGAAGATGACAAGGTCTTTCTGAAAAGAGATCGTCGGCGAGAAGGCGTGGAACTGGCCCTGCCAACGGACGAGTCGTAGGTGCTAGCAGCTGAAATCATAGAAGAAGGCCGTGTGAAGCTAAAGCTAAAGGTGGAGTCTCGTGCAGACGTCGAGGCTTGGAATGTGTCCTCAGAAAGCCGTCGTAAAAGGTCGAGTTCGAATGGGTTGTATGTAGCGAAAGAAAAGTTTTGACCGTACTCAGGGATGTCTATACCGCAAGTTGAAGTCACTGGTTGACTCTAAGGCTAAATGTCAGCACTTGGATCAGTGTAAAATCAAGAAAGAGGCTACATACCAGGCTGCGCCGGCGTATAGCATCGTCCTTTTCTAAACCACAGTTAACTTAGTCAGGAACTAGGTAGTTAGAAATTAAGCATGTACTTACCTTTCAAACCTGCATTGCCCAAGATCAACGCAGACGCTGGCCTTTTGGCAACGTCGTATTGGCTACCCACCCCGGTAAGCTCAACCGACTGTAGAGGTAGGATAGGCGCCGAGGTAACTCGTTTCCTTCTCACTCCTGGATAGTTCTTGATCCATCTGCGATGGCTTTCGGATTTCGCTGCAGCGCCCTCTCCATCCTTTGCTGAGAACGAGATTGTTTGATCTACAGGATGCTGTTGTAACCCGGTCGGCCCTGCCTGTACTACATCGTGTATATTCGAGTCGGGAGAGCTATTATCCATTGGAGTATCCAGCTTATTGTCCGTTGTCGGCGAGGAATCTCCATCCTTCCATAGAACCGCCATCTTCTCTTTGAGGGTATTAGACATCAACCGGGAGGAAGGCCGTACTTTGGCGTAAGAGGGGAGCAAACCCGGGGCTTTGTTCAAGTAATGTCTTCCTTTGTGCTTCAGGCGCTCACGCAAGGATCGGGGCTTTGCATCTGTGGTTTGCTGGCTTTTTTCAGGCATAGTCCCGGGTGCCACGTCGGCAGCTGGCGCTATAGGCGAGGACATAGCGGGCGGGTATAATAGTGGGCTGTTGCAGGGCCAAGGCAACGGTGTAACACCTACACGTCTCGATTACCGTTAAACAATTGAAATGCGACTCTTTCGGGATGTGTTGTACAAAGAGAGAAAAAGAAACAATTGTCAAGTGGCTCTATGTCTGGCTAATGCTTACGACGGCCCCCTGGGTCGCCTTGAACGGCCGGCTAGGCGTTTTTCTTGAGCCATGGTTCGCAAACTGCAGCCTACGAGGCGCTCGTTCAGGCGACTTGCATATAGGGGCAGAGTTATCTTATCATACCTAGGCTAAGCAGGGGTAGAGAAAAAATGTGGTGGGGTTCGCCTGAAGTTTTGCGCATGCGCATAACTTAAGATCGCAAAACAATAGGCCGCAAATATTCACTTCTGTAGAAACGGAAATAGAGGTTGAGCAAAAGGATATAGTAAAAGTGGTAGTTAGGCTACACTCTTCGTTGCGCATCACTGAAAGCTAGGGTAGCTAGTAAATTAGGTAAAATTCATTGAATGAGACTCCAGACTGGCTTATAAAATATAGGAGGTCTTCACGACCGGAGACGCTCTGCAATCTGGAAGATTAACCTGATTAAAATTATTGCAAATACTGTAATCAAAATCATTTTACAATGCCAAGCCAATTGTCAATTATTTCGATATTACCAAATCAGGGGTCATCCTCTTCTGTCACAAGGTCTGTCTGGCACATGCCATTGCTTACCACTTACGCTAAACCGTCTAGCAGTGACATCACTAAAGCTTCCCCGCCTAGCGCTGGTCTCTCGCTCACTATGTCGCGCTTCCTTGGGGAACCGATCTCTGTCAATGCATACATTGCATGCGGAGGAAGTGGTTAAATGAATTGAGAATGTAACTACCAGTCGTTTATATCAATGCCTGGCTGTGTATGTACTGTTAAGCTTCTGTAGCATCGAAGTGTTATCTATAGTGTATTTTAATTAGGATATAAAACTCAGGATATAATGTTAAATAGATAAATAATAATTACATTATACTTAACTAAAAGTGCTAGTAAAAGTTGCCATTTTACAAGGCTTTACACATTACTATCTCGCTAATCCTTGTTAATAAACAACATCATTACTTAAATTCTAGTAGGCTTGGGGGCAAATACTGCTTTTATTTCTATAAGCCCGATAAACATAAGCCATTTCGAAATATTAACAGTTGTCCATTTCTCTCAGGGTATTTCTTGGGAACTCTGGAGTTATATAACTTGGCGGTCTGAAAAATCACACGAGTATAACCAAGTGCACCAGCAAAGGAATGGCGATACCTGTTACCATTACGATCCGCTATGTAACGTGACCTCGAATATTGAGAGGCACTAGCTGTCATAGGCGTGTCACATCGGCAATGGATGTGAACAAAATGATCGAGATCCGCCACTCAAATCGGGATGTGGGGGGTGAGCAGTCAAGGCTTCTAGCTCAGAACTTAAAAGCAGCAACAAAGCGAACATTCGTCACCAATCAAACTACCTACACGGGGTACAGATTGAGATTTGAAATCTGCAAGGTATGTGATAGTGACTCGGGGCAGCTTCTGCTTATGTTTTGACCTGCCTTGAACTATTGGCGCTGTCTCGTCGGGCTGCACATGCCCCACTATGTCCATTTATGGATTGCCAGCTCACCTCTTACACCCACTCACATGAAACATCGAGTAAGCCATGCTTTTTCAGTATAGCCAATACACTTTCCCTCCTTTTCGCCCTCATCGTAACGAGTCGAAACGGTAACAGTTTGTACTAAGCGAAAAGGCATATCCGATAGACTTTTACAGACATCGTGAAATTATTTCCTGTTAATACAACAAGCAGGCTATATAGAGGTTAGGGTTAATCTTGACAGCTATTAATATTAAGTAATCCTGAGATCAGGGAACTGATCTTGCCAATTCAGTCAAGTTCCAGATAACCACCAGCGGTAAGGTATTTGCCAAGTTGATTCAGAATGTAATGACCTATGCGTCAGCACTATGTAACCGTTATCCATTCCGTCTGACTGTATTTGTGTATTAACTATTTAACGACTAAAACCTAAACCTAGTCCTGTCTGCTAACACAGGACATATTGGCTAAAAGAAGCATAAAAGCGGAGTTTAACTATTTAAGGAATTGTAAGACAAACTATACAAAATAACTCTTTTATATTACTATATCCTGCTGGTAATAAACTTATTAGTAGCTGTGTATCTCTAGGCAGCCTGCTTTAAGATGTATGAGGCTGGCTGAGAAGACAGATTTAGGAAGGGCCTGCTTAACGAGTGATAAATTCAACTCTTTGCAGATGGCATACAGGCACACTAATGCAATCCTATCACAATCACCCCGCACGGGCGGCCGACAACATCGCTGGCGTACGCGGCCCGCAAAAGGAAAGAAACTCCCGACTCCCAATCTAGCTAGATATGTCCAATATCGGCCAATTGGTACTTTTCAGCCAGCCACACAAGCGGTCACTAACATGTAAAACATCTTGGTAAGTTCCACTCCGTATCTATATCCTATCACCACCTATGTTTTTAAGACATGGTATCAGACTAAAGGCAATATCTGCTGTCGCTTATTTGAAATAGTCTTCCAACTCGTAAGAAAGCAAATCACAATGCTTGTATTCCAGATACAGACGGGAATAGTGCCCGCGAGAGGTCTGGGTAATACTTGTGGCTGGCTGAAAGCTATCTGCATAAGTGCATGTGAAAATGAGACTGTTATTTTACACCGTCGGTATAGTTTTGATGGCATACATTTATGAAGTGAAGGTATTATAGCTAGAAAGGCAGTAATGAGACTTCAGGTATAAGTATTCCACAGATCCCCATCCTTCTTATCAGTCATCGCAGCTCAATTCAGTACAACTTTCCCCAAATAACAAACATCTATCACAAAGACTACTACAATGGCTTCTGTAGCTCAATCCGACGTTGTGAGCTATGACACCTTCGAGACGCTCGTAGCCTCTCAGAATGCCGGTCAACTTCCTTCAGACCTCGAGACCTTTTACCACTATATCATCGCCCAGCCCGAAGGTGCTTCGGATTTGGCTGCGTTAGCTGCCACCAGCGCATCCCAGGCAAACCCTTCCACCAATGCCGCTGATGCTGCCGCTCCTGAGGTTAAAGCAGCGGGCTTCAGAAACGAGACCTCAGCAAATGGTAGCGTCATCAACCTTTGGGTTTACCAACGTGTCTACATCAATGCTCTTGATAAAACATGCACCATCAACATGGGTGGTATCACACCGGGCTTTCCTGGTGGAGCAACATTGTAAGCTAATAAACATCCAACTGACGATATTAGATGGCGTTTTATGCTGATTAATTCGTTCTCATAGCGGTACGTTGTACTACGATGATGCAAGTGATCTTAGTGGTGATTGCGATGTTGTTTTCACGGGATTTATCGTAAGCTTCCTTCTTTATCCTTGTTTAGAACATTCCCCTTTATTTGGGGTTCCACGAACTTGGAGAAAATAAAGTACTGATTCGAATATTGTCTAGACATACTACGCCCTTTACTTCCGCAGGAACGGTAACCTATTTGCCACCTACCAGTCAGGAAATGTCGGGGCGGCCACTGGTGTTGCAGGTGGTACAGGCAATTGGGCTTAATGCGATGGTTATGTTTTCTAGCTGTAGATGTCCAAGTCCAATACACACAAACAAGTTTTGAGGATTTTCCCAGTAGTCCATTTCGCCACGCTGTATTTCCCTGTCCCATAATCTTATTCATCGGATATCTTCTTGAAGGAGGCGTGTTTATGATAGAGTGCTGATAAAGTAGCCTCTGCTTTGAGTATAATAGCTTTGCAGTTTTGCAGCAGCTCTTCGAATTCAGTGCAGCCCGTAGGATCGAGGGCGTGGGCCATTTAGGACAAGGGTAGTTAAGAGATATTTGCTTGAGTGTGTCAAGGTCAAACAGCTTGCAGAAAATGTAATGCGGGGAAGCAAAAGTTAGAGGGCTAGGACGGATGTGAGAGGCGGATGACCCAGTTTATATTCAGGCCTGAAAGACATCAGCAGCCGCTGACGAAAGACGGCTGCTGCGCCACGAAGCACTATACAGGTTCTGGTTAGCTCCTGAGTTCCTTAGCTAGCTCTCCATATCAGTTATGCTCAGGGGGCAAGAAAATATTAGACTATAATATAAGGTACTAGAAACAAAACCTAGAAAAGCATATCCTCAGCTGATGCTAAGTCAGAGAAGTCGCTCCCACTTAGGATTGAGGTCTTGAGTTTTTCCCCCCCTCCCTTAGCCGCCTTGCACGCAGTTGCAGCTGGCGAGGTAGCGGGGATAGTCGGCAGATAAGCCCGCTGAACAGACCCCGCAATCTTCTACATTGCGGATCTGACTTCCGTTATCTGTGTTGCCATTGATGGGACAGGCGATAATCTCCTTAAAAGGGCCCTCGTCATCACAAGATTATTTACAATTCGAATTGTAGGTTCTAACCTTGGAACATATCTTCTCCTGACTACGCCGCTGCAATGCCATCCTCAAAGACACCGCTAGAAGTTGATGATGTCACCATCACCAGTTTCACCATTACCGATATCAGATTTCCCACTAGTCTAGACGGAGTTGGCTCAGACGCTATGCATGTTGGCACGAATGGGTCGCATCCATACATTCAACTTCATACCAATCATGGTGATTTAATCGGTGAAGGCATTGTCAGCCCCCTTACCGTCGATACTTTCAGAATTGGTGCTAATGATCAGACAGGCCTTCAGCAACGGTCGAGGAAGCGAACTCATTTGTATGGCTCTAAACATCTTCGCTAACCGCGTGGTTGGGAAGACAATGCATGAGTTGACTCGGAACATGGGCAAGACCTGGCGATATATGGTCTCCGACTCCCAGTACAGATGGATCGGTCCAGAGAAGAGCGTGACGCATTTGGCCGTTGCTGGCGTACTCAATGCTGTCTGGGACCTCTGGGGTAAGATATTAGGCCTTCCAGTATGGCAGATCGTGTGTGAGATGAGTCCCGACGAGATTGTCCGCTGCATCGACTTCAGGTATATCACCGATGTCATCACACCAGACGAGGCCATCGGTATGCTCCAAAAGACCGCTAAAGGCAAGGAGGAGCGTCTGAAGGAGGCATTCGACAATGTTGCCGTGCCAGCCTATACGACATCCGCGGGATGGATGGCGTTCTCTGGCGACAGGATGAAGGAGGTGCTGCATGAGACATTGGCGCAGGGTTACAAGGTCTTCAAGTTCAAAGTCGGGACCAACATCGAGGCCGATAGAGAAAGATTGTCTGCTGTGAGAGACGTCTTGGGTTACGACAATGACTACCAGATCATGATTGATGCCAACCAGGCAAGTCGTCACTCCGTTCCAGGATGGCTGTCACTAACGCCAGAACAGGTATGGAGCGTACCCGAGGCTATTGAATACATGAAGCATTTGGTGGAGTTTAAGCCTGTGTTTATTGAAGGTACGCCTCTATTCCTTGAGACCACTGGAAGTACGTTCCTGATTATCTAGCAGAGCCTACAAACCCTGATGATGTGCTAGGACACGCAGCGATTCGCAAGGCGCTGAAGCCGTACGGCGTTGGTGTTGCCACCGGGGAAGCAGCACAAAACAGAGTAACTTTCAAACAGTTACTGCAGGCTGAAGCAACTGATGTTGCACAAATCGATGCTGTTAGACTCGGTAGCGTTAATGAATGTCTTGTAAGTCCTCATAAGTATACCTATTGTTGATGCACGTCCCCAGGCTAATGGTCCTCGTTGTAGGCGGTTATGCTGATGGCCCTCAAGTTCAACATCCCATGTGTTCCACATAATGGCGCGATGGGTCTGACTGAACTTACATCCCATCTCAGCACGATTGACTATGTTGCTATCAGTGGACGCAAGTCAATGCTGGAAAATGCCGACAGCCACCGCGAAAACTTGCGGCATCCCTCCAAGATTGTCAATACGCACTACGTCACACCATTATCACCCGGTTATTCTACAGGCTACACCTATGAAGCGCTTCAAAAGTATACTTATCCTGATGGCAAGTTCTGGACATCTGAAATTGGTTTGAAGATTATCGCGCAGCCCACGGGTGGCGAGCTATGACATTGGAATCGACTCTTCTCGTCCACCAATCAAGATGTTCTTAAGCGTTGATGTCATTCATAGTAATGTGAAGTATAATTTGAACAATTCGATAAACAGGCAATGTCAAGTCTTTCAAACTCTTGTTCGAAGACGTGTCTTCCTCCTTATCTCCCTAAGTATTGCCAAAACGTCGGAGATACTGGAAACATTCCATTGACTCAAGTTATTAATTGCCAGAGTTTGGAGGCTCTCCATATCAGGAACAAAGTGCCGGAGCTCAGGGTTGAGCCACGACATTGTTAGTATAATCACCGCGCCAAGTGAACTGATTTGTTGATTTAGTATAGGGAAATGCGGCTGAATGGAGCGTACTTACGACAGTGCAAAAGTCCATGTGTATTGACTCGGTGCGCGAAGAATCTTGGAGGTGTGATAAAGATATAAACTGCAACTTTCGATGCAAATACCTGCCTTCTCAACAATAGCGCTCGAAACGTGTGAGTTCGTGTGCGTTGTAACATGGAGAACAAAAGGGCGGTATATGATATGTCTCGCGGCATAGTATCGAATTCTCAATATGGATATCCTGTCATTGTCAATTTCGTCAAAATTCAGTGGTGGTCGGAACTGCTCGGGGATGGCTGCGTGCCATAGGTCGAGTTGACTATGCAGTTCTTCACAAACAGAGGTGATTGAATTTAACTCCTTAATAGAAAACTCTTCTAGTGTCATCAGTGAGGTTGAGGAAAGAGGCGTGTTGAGAGAGTCTGGTGTTCTTGGGTATAGGGAGTTGTGTATGCGGTTCAGAAGTCGTCGGATAGATATCTCGGCCAGATAGGCTGTCATGTGAAGATCATCTAGATTCCCACATCGGGGCAGATTCGCATCATCTGTCAATTGTTGAAGACTGCTTCTAGGGAGCTCCAATTCAGCAAGTCTGTCGCACTCAATGATAAAGCAAGACCAAAACAGCCGTAGTATATCGACCTCTGTATTGAGCGTTTGCTTCTGGCAATCCAGGCTAGCAATCTTATTAGCGATTAAGTAGCTGATAGTCCAAAGCACTGACCTTGAAAGCTTTAGTTGTAAAAGATTGGTAGCCAAGTATATTAGTCGCCAACTATGAAGTGGACGGACAATATATGCAAAGTAGACACTCGCCAAAACAAGTGCCTGAGCTAATGTGAGATCGAAGGAAAACAACCATAGTGAGCGGAGCATGAGCGTTGGTAGAGCATACTTCATATATCTGGTACCATTGGGGGAAATTTGTGCACTACATGGACCTATTGGTTGACTGGAAACAGCACCAAGAGCAAATACTGTCATACATAAAGCTGACTCTGTGCTCGAGTCTGCTCCCTTGACCAGGAATCGCTCGTAGATCTCTGTAAACTCTGCCTGGTCGAGTACTGGATGACTAACATGTACCGATAAGAAGAAGGTGGAAACTAGGTGGTCAAGCACCGATCGTTCTATTTGGAAGGGAGGCAGGGGATTCTGCGACTGCTCTGGAGACAGCTCCGGTGGCAGAGGACTCTGGCTCTCTAGTAGGAAGAAAAGGTTTGTTGGATACTCGCCGACTAGCATTTTCACGGCTGGGAGACCGAGGAGGTAACTTGAAGAGGTCTTATGCTCAGCCGGAATATTCATCGGTTCAGATGCGATGTCCAATGGGTCTCTCAAATCTGAAGAGAATTGCAGAGGCTCGTCGTCGGCAGCTTGTGTCCCATTCGCAGAAGCACGGATTGTTGATCCACTATTTGCATTCAATGCAGCGCCTTGCGATAAGCCGACATGAGATACAGACTGAGAATGGTCCCGGGATGTTAAGGCTGTTAAGTGCTGCTGTTGCTCAGCCAACATGTCTTTGAGATCTTTCAGCCGACTTATTATTTCTTTTGTGCCTCCAGAAGTATCGATTCTGTTGAATAATCGTTAAACGGAGTGTCATTGACAGGTTGTAGTATGCCTGTACCTTTGCGAGGGTGCATCATCATAGTGACAGTCCGCGCCTGACCTGGTGCAGTTGTTGCATCTTGGCTTGGTGGCGTCACATCGCCGTTTCCTACTACAGCTCAGCAACTGGCGCGTCTGCCTTTAGTGGCACACGGCTTACCGGTGGCGGCAATAAGTACATGCCAGCGCTACTCTCTGCCGATTGAAGCTCATGTTCAATTCTAGGCATCGAACATAGGCGACAAAATGAATAACACATTAAATAATGTATGTCTAGTAAACCAGTTACCCCCGCACTCAGCGGGGCGGATTTACAATATACCGATTACGTATTTGCATTAGCAGTATTTATAGTTAGAAAGTCTTTTTTATACCTATCTAAGAAATGCCTGTTCAAAGGCGTAATAGCTTATTGAGAGACTAACAGAACTGCCGTTTGAGATGTCAAGGAACAATAAAGCTCATGGCTTGAGGTGCTGTTGCACATTGGGGTGATCTGATCCTTGCTAAGTGTTTTCCATTGTTGTTTTGTCCTTAAGTCGAACCTTTACATAGGCTTTTCAAAAAGCACCCGTTAAAACAACTTATTATCCTCTTATAAAATAAGTATATTATAAATATTTAATACTAAGAGCTACATAAGTTTAGTATTTATTTTATTTCTGTATTGTTATTTATCTGCTAAAATACCCTATATTGAGTCTACAGAAGCGCTAAACTGCTTAGAGTATAAACACAACTCGGTTCGCGAACGCTGCCTGCACCTGCCTTTGGCTTAGTTATCTAAGCCCTGTATAAGCTAAATATTCCTATTTTTACATACTATGTAAGAAATAATAGTTACTAACACATCAAGGCATTTAATAAGAAGAACTTATAAATAAATTGTATTATTGAATTTTAAGAAGCCTTTACCATAATTTAAACAAAGCTTAAGATCTCATAAGAAGGAGATCCCTGTGAAATCTCATAGGGCATGTAACTATTATAGTTTCTGCCCTTGGCCAGTTCCCACAATCCAGTGCTGTACTAACCAGTTCGAATTATCATGAGTGATCTAGATCCCTTATCTGCGTGATTAAGTCTATAACAGTCCTTGTAAAAGGTATGTAATCAAGACCCAATTCCCGACCAGCCGTCTCCCCATCCACGCCATGAGACTCATCGGGAGCCTGTAGCTCTCTCGACACCTTATTTGCCGCCCAGGCAAAATGCGATCTAATAATGCTGGCGGCTTTGCTGTATGTGAATCTCTCAGGAGACGCTGGGATATATCGCTTCCCACCAGCCTCGGGCCGCAAAAGCGCCTCCACGTGAGCTTTGGCAAGGTCGCGAACGTCGATCCAGAATGGCACCCTGGCAACGGGCAGCGGAACCTCGCCGCAAGCTATTTTAAAGAGCATCCTGTTTGACTCATTGAGTGCGTCGACGTTCGTAACGGGGTGGCGTATGGGACCAAACGTCATAGGCGGGCAAAGGGCGACTAGGTCGAAGGAGGGCTTCTCTTTAGCCATGAATTCCCAAGCTTTGAGCTCTGCAAATTTCTTGGATCCACGGTATGCTACTACTGCACTTGTTCCCGGGGCGATCGACTCTTTGTATGATAGAGGGTTCCAGTCATCGCCGGTGTAAGTGAAGTACGGTGGTGCCTGGCGCACAGCATCAAGGACAGATGCAAAGGAAGACGTGATGACGATGCGCTTTAACTTCGGTGAGGTAGCTGCCGCTTTGAGGACAGAATGAACACCATTGATCGCTGGTATAACCAACTCCTTTTCATTGTCCTTAGTAGCATAAGTGAAAGGCTAGGCGAGGTCAGAATCTGCGTGATATTATCCAGGTCTCTCATAGCACGTACACTTGCCACATGAATAACGGCATCAATGTCCTGAATGGCCTCCAAAAACCCTCCCGGATTTTCAAAGTCCTCAATCTGGACGAAATCCAGCTTCTCTCGAAACTCAGGCCTCGCATCAATCATAGCCTTCCCCTTAGATAAAGATCGAGTAGCCCCGCGGACTTTTATACCACGCGAGAGAAGCTCATCAACAACATGTGCACCAATAAACCCGGTGGCACCAGTCACCAAGACGTATTGCCTAAGGAGTCAAGACAAGTCAGTCATTTTACCATAGCGTGAGGAAGACGTATGTTTCGACGAACATTGCGGGAGGCGAAGACACCGTCTTAGACAGGATTTATTGAAGAGTATCAACGACAGAGGGAGAAAAACTGCAAGTTAACATAAATAATTTTACATGATTGGTATTTACTATCTTGACCGTGTGTCCGTATGGAGCTGGACACTACGCGTATCATTTGTGTTGCTCCGCATCATGAACTCTCCATACCTTTGCTGTCGGTTGACAATGTGCCGCCTACCCCCGCGGGCTAGCTGATAATAGAGACGCGGGCACTCTGCCGCCTATCCCCGCCGCCAGTAACCTTGACCAAACTAATACTAATGCTGACTAGCTCGTGTCGAAACGGTTAACACTACCCGGATTTAATTCCTCCCTCGCTACGTACTTGCGTAGCCTACGCCGAAGCGTGTATCAGCCGATGGGTTGTCTGATCCATTTCCCCGCACAATGTCCCATTAGCTCAAGGTTCCCCAGACCTGACCCCAGACCTGAATGTCTGGCAACCTGCAACGAAACCTGATGTAGAGATGGCGCCCCTATGATTATTATAAATGGCAACAAGTCATCACTCCCTCCGTTGTTTGACCTCATCAACATTATCCCCTTGAAATTCTTTACTCCATAAGATTAATCCTCAATGGCTTTGGGTAATCTCAAGGGTACGCCGCTTTTGGTGTGCGTGACACTTGTCAATGCTGGTCAGTAACCCAACAATTCTCTGATGAGCTCTATGCTGATGCGTCTACATAGTCTCCATGTCATGGTTTGGTTACGACCAGGTAAGCTAGCCCATGTCTTACCAGGTCCCGGAAAGTCACTCATCGACGGTCTATCAGGGCGTTTTCTCCTCAGTTCTCATCTCAGCCGACTTCAAGTACTGGTTTCCAGAGACCAAGGCCGCAAGTATCTCTGGAATTGTTTCCAGTTGCTTTGCAGTAAGTGACATGCTACCTTTGACCAAGTGCAAATACTCAACTGAATTACAGCTGGGCGCCTTTTTTGGGGCAATCTTTGCCTTTGTTTGCGGTGACAAGTTGGGACGCAAGAAGACCATCTGGGTTGGTCTCCTCAGCAATCTCATCGGCGCTGTCTTACAGATTGTATCATGGCATCTTCCTCAGATGATAGTCGGTCGTGTCATTAACGGATTCGGCATGGGTATGTCTCTAATGTTCATCTCCCGCACGCAAGTCGAACTGCAATCTCACGCCTTGGCTCATAGGTGTCACCTCATCAACCTGTCCCGTCTATCAGGCCGAATGTTCTAAGCCTCGCGTTCGAGGTAAACTCGTTGTCGTGCAGTCCCTTTGCAATACCGCCGCCTTTTGTCTCGCCAACTGGATGAATTACGCCCTCGGTGTTAGAAGCGGCCCTATTCAGTGGCGTTTCCCCCTCGGGTTTCAGCTCCTATTCCCCTGCGTCATCGCCGTTGCGCTATTGTTTGTGCCGGACTCGCCGAGATGGCTGATGCTCAAGGACCGACACGACGAGGCTCTTGTTGTCATAGCACGACTTGCTGGCAGCAACGCGACCATCGAGGACGTCGATGTCGTGACCGAGTTTAGATCAATCCAAGCGACGATCCAACAAGAGCGTAATGAGACTGTATCCACGATTGATATGCTCAGGTGCCGTGACAAGACTCAAAACCTTCGTAGGATCCTACTGTCGTGCGGTACACAATTCATGCAGCAGTTCTCCGGGGTAAATGCTCTCGGATACTACCTCCCCACCATGTTACAGCAGGTTCTTGGCTACAGCGCGCGCCGAAGTCGCCTTCTCACTGGCGTCAATGGCACTATCTACCTGTTTGCCGCCATTTGCTGTCTGTTCATCATTGACCGTTTTGGTCGCCGAAAGTAGGTTTTCA
>JAAOAM010000376.1:0-67219 GCA_013396015.1 Fusarium mexicanum
CTCTACTGCTGCACCTCCTCCGGCAAGAACGCCGATGTTGAGTGTATCTCTTTCACCAACGGTGGTCTTGGAGGTGTTTGCAACGGTATCCAGATGTGCTGCAACAACAACGTGAGTACACTGACATCCCAGACTTGGCTGCGACTTGCTAACTTGGATATAGAACGGCAACCAGGGCTGCAACTTCAACGTTGGCGGTGGCACCATCACCATCAAGAAGACTGTCAAGAACTTCGGCTGGTAAAGGGTTTTACCTCTCTATCGATCATGGTGGCCTCCGCACTTGAGAGTCACTGACTATGATACATCGATACTTACGAAGATCTACGATGATTTGACGCACGAAACCTTTACGATCATTACTACGCGATGGATGAATGAATTTGAGATTGATATGGGATTTGGAATGATTCGCTTCTGCCGGTTCTGGTAGGGGATGGCTCTGGCCAAGCTGCCCTCGAACATTACCATCCACACGCTTCTTGGCAAGCATTTCTTGGGATCTAGTTAGTTGTTGAGTACATAACAATGAAAACATATCTGGTTGTTGGACTTTACTGCCCCGCAAGGCAAAGTGATACTAAATTCTCTGTACGGATTTGAGCTCTAAACCACAGTTCTCATCTGCAAATAACACCTCTTACTCATAATATCGATGTCACATCAACACGAATACGACTCATGACTACAGCCTAAAGCTGGTATGGCAGGAACTTGGTTTATATCAGGACATATTGGCCAGCCGTCCTGACGCAGCAATCAGGAATACTTTGTCTAGAACTGACATTGCAATCTTTCACGTTTACAATAAACGACCTGGACACACTGAAGAGAATTAAGAACTTGGATTGAACTTTAATGTCTTGAGAACCAGAAGCAAAGCGTAAAGCTCGTGGTATGAAATGAATGCGACAATGTGTTGGATACGGCGATGATGACTTATGGTCCAGTAAAACCTGTCGAGTTTAAGATGATGAAGATACTGATGAAACAAGCGACAGCAGAGGCGAGGTAAGAGGGAATTGGTGTTTTGGCAGACTTGAACTCGGGGATGAGAGAGTCCGGAGTAGTAAGATAGAGGACCAGCCACTATGCGGATAGACGATGCCTAGAAGAGGTCAATGCATGTGAAACACCTATGTATGTTGAGGCCTTGACTGGCAAGGAGATGTGCGATGATTTCGTCCAGTCAGACAGGCCATCGTGGCCGGTGACAAGACCAGGGAGATCAAGCTATGTATCGGGATATAGTAAATATGTGACATATACGTCTCATGCAGTTGAACGCTAACATGTAGCCGGGCTGTTTGCTGATGTGAAGTCCTAGACCAAAGGGCTTCAAAATGGTATCGCTGAAATAGAGTCCAGTGATAAATCCCACGGTGGCCGAAGCGAATATCTTGCTGCCGATGTTCATGATAATTGAAGTTATTGTGAATGAACTCCTGAGAGATGACTCTTGGAGGTGTGATTTATGGGGTGCTATTCGGGGAGATTGAGTAGAGGATAAAGGAGGAAGGGAAATAAAGAAAGTAATGGGAGAAAGAAGGAATTTATAGATGAGAGAATAAAGGAGAGAATTTTCTGAACGATTACCTTTCGTAACTGAGTTATAAAGCTGGTATTAATGTTATTTGGCAAAGCTTAATGATGGCGAAAGTTTACGATGAGAGGTATGAAGCTTGGAATAAACTTTGGTAGATAAATCGAGGTTAAGTAATTACTCGTCAGTGCTATGACAGGCACCTTTGTTACTGGTCAAGCTTTAATTCTGAGTTAGGTACTTAACTTCGTGCTGGCTATACTACTGTGTAATTAATCGTGTGCAACGAGGTTAAACTTTAGGCACCGTCGAAATTTTCTCAGTATTGGCGACTCGGACAGAACACGGACCAATTGAGAAACCGCACATGAGCGCTACTGAAGACTATCTGGGGTCAGGTAGGTAGTTAGGGGCACGCATTGTAAGAATCTTACTGTTCTCCATCATTGATCACCAATGCTTATATATTAAAAGTAAGTTAATTGAATGCACATGGAACCTTTACTGCATCCTTGATAAGTGAAGGTCAGAAAAATCACACCCAGGTTACGAATTGCAGCTTGTCATGTGTAGGCATGGAGTTAAGTAAAAATAGTCAGTCAGTCAGTCTCTGGCTCCGAAGCCGAAACGCTTTATCAGCAAGGAATGTGGAGAAACTGCGCCGAGATATTATTGGTTGGGTGACAAACGTGCCCCACCTGAAGCAACTTTTATCGAGGCTAAGATCTGACTCGAAGGATTTATGATGAGCACTGCCGCGAGCCTGCATTAGCTAGGACTGACTTATAAATCAGAGAGTAATGGAAAATGGTAGGAACAAGAGTAAGACAAATTAATATATAAGGACTGGTCGATGCCCTCCTGATAGCATTAACTTCTCAACACAAGATATCTCAACTCTCAAACTTCAGCTTCAAACTCGATACACAAATATTTTAACAAGACCACGCGATCCCAAAGATCAAAATGCCCCACCCAATCATCTTCAACGGCAGTCTCGGTCTAGGCCTCATGCTAGTCGGTCTCGGTCTCAACGCAACCCTCCGCCCAAACAACCATCTCCAAAACCTAGAATTTCCCATCCCCACTGAACCTCTCGCAAAAAAGTTCAGTCTCGCCCTGATGAGAATTTGGGGCATTCGAAACATCACTGTCGGCGTCTTGATCTCTTTCATCTGGAAGACAGGAGACGAGAACCTCATGGCTAAGGCTTTGAGTGCAGCGTTGGCTATGCCAATTACTGATGGGTTTGTGAGCCGGATTGTTATCGGCGGTGGAGAGACGCAGCACTGGGTATTTCCTCCTTTGCTTGTGGTGATGATTGCTGGATTGTTTGGATACTTTTGATGGCGCATCTAGTATGGGGTAATTGTAAACACCTTCCATTCACAGCAGAATACGTGTATCAGACACTCACCTATGTGCATATTGCCTTCCAAAAGCCAAAGTTAAATGGAGTTTTTCAGTGTGTTGGCTTGATATGTCTCGTTGAGGCGTCATAAGCTTTAGGCATCAACCACACAGTCATCGTATTCCCAAAGGAGGATTATCTTTTAATCTATTTTCAGAATATGACGAATGTCAATAGAACTGCACTTCAAGACAAAACTCGTAGTATGTGCCATGGCGTCAAGCATAAGGACAGGAGGGCCTTGACAGCTTCTAGTCAAGCAGGTGTTATCTCTTGATCTAGATATCGATTATCACCATAACACGACAAACGACGTTTTCTGTTCCGCAAACGGTAATGCTCAAAGGAAGGAAGGTAAAATAAAGATCAATAACCCAGTGCTCTAGTATACTCGATAAATCCATCCAGCGCTTTAGGCTCTTCCAAGAATCTCAGCATATATCCATGCCATTCTGAACCAATTTCGGCTGTATATTCGGCTTTACAGAACTCCCAATAGTCAGGATACCATCCAGACTGTTCCCAGTCGATAAGTGCCACGATCGTAGATGGGGAGTCTGGGCTGACCACAATATTGCTTGGATGGAGATCAGCGTGGGTGAAGACAACCTGGGCGTTATCTGGGAGCATTTCACGATAGGGATCAGGTATCTCTTCTGGCTTCATTCCTGGCCAATGGTCTTCATGGCCCTGCCTGATTATCAACGAGAGCCAGTCATGGAAACCCTTGACAGTGGTGAAAGGACCAGCTGGGGGCCTGTTAGAATTGCTGAAAGAGATGTCATAATAAGGGCTGCGATCAATTCGGCCTTGCAACCGTTAGTTCAAGCGATACGCCACGCAGGTTGCCATCTCACTCACCAAGAAACTGGTCATCGGGGTCTTGAGACAATGTCTGTAGACTCGAGACTAAAGATTCCAGTGCGCCCCAGAAACCCATCTTCTCTTCGTCGGTCATCGATGGCCAACGTTTCTCAACGGTGACACCTTTCACCATCTCCATATAGAGTAGCACGTAGCCATCCTCTGTGGACCAGCCGTATATTTCTGGAACCGGGACTTCGGGAAGCACTCGGGCAAGGGCCCAAAGGCATTGGCCTTCAGAGATATTGACACTTTCGTCCCGGCCAAACTTGACCACGAGACCTAGAGACTCGAAAAACATAGGTGGAGGTCTGGCCTTCTGATGATCTTCGGCCGAATTTTGGACCACACTTTTTGCTAAGACTTCCGATAAGGTGGGGAGCGACTGCCCATTATTTCGAGAGAAGAAACTAGAGTCTTGAAAGACAACAGCTGGGTTTGAGGGAAGAGAAGATGAAGAAATGGTCGGACTTGAAGCGGACGAATGTGGTGCCATGTTTGGGACTTGAGTTGCATGAGGGTAAAGTAGCATGATGCATGACTGCGGCTGTTTGTCCATGGAGGGATCGGCTCGGAACATCAGTTGTAGCGTGACTGAGCTGTGGATCCTCAAATATATGGCAGGACGAGGCATATGGTAATTTACTAAATAATTGAAGGAAATGTTGTAATCGCACGACTACACTCGTCGCTAACCTACTCTGCCGAATCCATTGGCTGAAACATGCTCATAGTGTCAAAGATGCTATCATGCATTCAAGTCCCCAGATCAATCTGATGATCCTCGAGTATCGACTCAAAGCTATTCCAAACCTCTAGATGACCCGACTCGTCTGCCACAAAACCGTCCTGCGACACATGTACATCATCCTCAGTCCTCAAAAGGTCGTTATTTTCATCGTGCTGACTTTCTATGGTAGCAGCGACAAGACAATCAAATGAATTTCGAGCCTGGACCGCTCTAGGCCATCGCTCGGAAATGATGTACAACATCGTGCTACAAGCTCGTACGCTGCTGCTGAACTTGGGACTAAAGATTGACAAGTCTAGGCAGAAGCAGTATACCATGACCAAGCCAGCGACGAAGTTGGCGTGGAGTGAGAGTAGAGAGAAGGAGATGTACGTCTGCTGGTCGTGAAGCCGTTTCGAAAGGGAGCAGACCTGGCCGGCGGAGTGGACGATCTCATGGAAGGTTGGGCTCTGTGGGGTGAGGGTGGGTAAGAAGGGGAGGTTCAGGAGTATAATGGCTTTGTGGTATTGAATCATGTGATAATCTGTAGTGAGGTAAGGATGCGGTTTATCCCTAGGATCGGTCTGAGGAATAGCAGCCTTCCACTCTTCCAAAGCTTTTCGAAGACGAGTGACTTTGTGCGGTTTTATCTCGGAGACATCCTTGTCCACGCGACATACCGTGTATGAAATCTTGGAATCTATTTGTTGTAGCCGGAATATGTGAATGGCTGGCGTGAGTGCGGTGATCTCAGCAGGATGTTGGCTTGACTCAACAATGGCTGCGAGGATGGTTCGTCGGTATCTAGTTCATCGTCAATATTGGCTGGAAGCGCGACGTCAATATCTCTACCGGAAATAGAGTAAGGTCGACCCATAGTTCGGGCAACTGATCTCTCCAATATGTATGCCGTCCAGAAGATCCTTTTCCGTCTCTCGTCGAGAGTTGGAGGGACGTTTGGGGCTTGTCGGTGGAGGCCGTTATCGATGCAATGCCGCATTGTTGTCTCGATCATCCACCTGATTTTTGTTAGATGGCTCATTCTGTTATGTTCTCTAAGTGTGCGGTGGTTACTTACCAAACGCCAGGACCTGTCGGCGACCTTAATTGGTATATCGTGAGTAGAAGCATCGCTTCCAAGCTCTCGAGGTTGCCTGTTGCAAAGATACTATCTGCATCTGCCATCGCGCAGGCATAGTGTCGCTGGATTTCTCAAGTCAGGCATGTAGATCCTCTTTGGGGATAGAGCCTAACCTTTGGAGATGAGTAATGATCATCGTCGTTGCTCAGCTGCAGGTAACGTGCTCCAATTGCATACACCAGTTGCAACGTCACGTAGTCGCATCCTTTCGTCACACCCCCTGAAAGGACTGCTTTATGTGCTGGGACGAGATCAAATCTAGCCTCGTGCAATGTCTGGACTCTTTTTCGGGGCAGGAAGGGATGCTTGGGGTGCACCCTTGTATAGTAAGCTTCAATGAGCTTGTCGCCGATTTCTTTGCTGGGTAAATCTAAGCCGTCAGATATCTTTTGGCTCTGAACCTGCAGCCCTGTACTGACAGGCACGCCTATTAATGAGCGTGCGGCGAGATTTATTTGGTGGGAAGTTCCAGCTTGATGGCTTTGGCGTGCATCTACTGAGGAGGGCAATGCTGATCGCAGTAGCTTCGTAAGAGGATATCCGCTTGAAGTTCCCAAAAAGGAATCAGGCGAGGGAGCAACGATCCCAGCGCTGGCTTCCAAGTCGGATGCTGCTGTCTCTGTCGATCTTGCGGGCTCAGCCTCATTCACACCAGACTGGGCGTCAACCATCGACAGCGTCTGTTGCTGAATAGTAGAACGGCTGATTGTACTGACGACATTTTGTCGCGATGAGGATATCTCATCCTGTAGCTTTGAGATTTGACGCTCGAGCGACTTCACATACTCTGCTGGATAAGCTTGCTTGGCACTATAGGAGCACTTCTCTCCCGCGCCGAGGTAATTCGAGCAGGCTGGGAACTCGTTATCGCAGCGCTGCTTGCGGCTCTTGCACCGACGACATACGACCAGACCTCGAGGACGACGACGGACAGGTCTCGCGCTTGACGATTCGGTTGGTGATTGGGACATTAGTAATGCATCTATTGGTGAGAGAGGTTGAGAGATCTAAGTTACCCCACCTCTAAAGCGATGGCGCTGTAGGCTGGCTAAGCGGGCTTAGTAACTAATTGCACCCTAATAAGGCACCGCTATTATGTTCCTGGTGTAGTCTATCCTGTTGTGTAGTATGAAAAGGCCATTGTTGATGGATATTGACAGGATTGGGTGATGACAGGGTAGTCGGTGAACGCACAGTTGGTTCAATCCGAAATGTGGCCATGTCTAAGGACTTGCCATTGCCGAAAGGGTAGTCTTAAATGTAACGCCTGGCATAAAGTGCTATATTTGCAATTCTACAGACACTTTAACCTACTAAGCACGTATTGCGATACATTGAACTCCTCCATGTTTTAATGTGCTGGTGTTCCCTTCTCGATCTGTACCACTTCCTGCTTCTCTTCGCGCCCCTTGTCAGGATTACCCCTGTGATTAACTTGTAGACTATGTCTAGCGACAGAAACAGTTTCAAAGATATTCCTACTGTCCAAGAAGATGGCGTCGACCTCCTCCAGGTGAAGGCCGCTGGTTTCAGGGAAGAAGAAGTACACGCTTAATGTGAACAATCAGAGATTACTGCGACCATCTAAAACATGAGAAAATGCACTTACACGGAAAAGTTAGACAGATGTTGATGGCGGCGTAGATGATGTAGTATTTGTACTTAAGGGTAGCTAGTCCAGTGGGAGTAATTTCGGCAACGACCTATGAACCCCGAAGTTAGAGCTCGGTCCATCACATGCAGGTATTCACGCTTACAAAGTTAAACAGCCAGGCAGTGG
This sequence comes from Fusarium mexicanum, assembly GCA_013396015.1. Classification (NCBI taxonomy): domain Eukaryota; kingdom Fungi; phylum Ascomycota; class Sordariomycetes; order Hypocreales; family Nectriaceae; genus Fusarium; species Fusarium mexicanum. The sequence continues at coordinate 7,470 of JAAOAM010000376.1, forward strand.
CTAATGCTAGTTAGCTAAAGATCCCGGCCAAGTTTAGAAAGGTTAACCTACCAATTGACATGGCCGTGATGGGCACTCCATGGCTAAGGGGTGAGATCTCCGCAGCATGCAGAAACGTCAGTCCAAGAAACCCAGTAGGGAAGAATAGCGAGAAAAGGAAGATGAAAGCCGCCGCGACTCCCACCGACGCCGTATCTCCCGGCTGCGACGACCCTCCCGCAACAACAGCCATACAGATACCCATCCCTAAAGACGAGACCATCATCAGCTTGCGACGTCCAAATCTGTCTACCGTCAAGACGCCAATGGGCGAGCAGATTGTCTGCGAGGGAAAGACCGAGGCAGCGATGATCTTTGCCGCCCTGGGTGTTTGACCTAGATAGTCCTCAAAGATCTTGGCCTGGTAGAAAGCGAGGGCGTTGATGCCGCTCATTTGCTGGAAGCATTGCGCCGCGCAGGCGAGGCACATGCGGTGTAAGAGGCGGAGAGGGCCGTTGGTGAAGATATCCTTGAGTTTGGCTTCCCCAGCGAGGGCCAGAGATGTCTTGATTTAGCGGATTGCTTCGCGTACCTCGATGGAGTTGGCGTCAGTGTTTGTCAAGTCGGCCAGAACCTCTCTTGCACGATCGATGCGGCCTTTCTTGGTCAGCCAGCGGGGAGACTCCGGTAACAGTGGTGTAGTAAGCATAATGATAATAGAGAACACACCCGATAGGGCCATGGGGAACCGGAAGGTAATAGAGCCGTGGTGGAAGGACATGCCAAGATTCTTCCAGCCTCCGATGGCCAAGCCAAGAGATATGAACAAGCCTTCGAGCATCACCGCAGCACCCCTGTGAGCAGCTCCAGAACACTCTGCTTGCCAGTTGGGAGCAGTGGCTGTAATGTGTCCAAAGCCGTATCCAGAAACCAGTCGACCGACTATGAGCTGCGGCAGTGAGTACGAGGAGGCTTGGAGAGCTGCACCTATCGTGTTGATCAAGGCGCCAGAGATGATGGTCTTCTTCCTGCCGAGCTTGTCGCCTAGCCAGATACAGCTGAGACAGCCAAAGAGACAGCCCAGGGTGTACATGGCCACGACGGTTCCCTATCCAAGACTGCAGTCAGAAACTGGTTCACAAATGGAGGAAGTTGAAGAGCTTACTTGATGGGTCGAGTTATGGTCTTTGGCGGCTCCTTTGGCGTGTACGGTGTCGAGAGCAGGAAAGGTTTCTACCCACGGCGGAAGACTGAGAAAACCTCCGGCGATAGAGTTGTTGTAGCCGAACCTGCATAGTAGTATCACTAGTCAGCTTTTTATCATACTCTTGCAAACTCCCCCATGTTCATTCAGGAGCTTGGCTGACTTACAAAAGATAGCACGGCAAAATGACAGCCCAGATCTGGGCCATCTGGAGTTTCCTCCCTCGAAACCCAAAGACACCCATATTTCTTGCGGATGGTAAATGCTGGCAAGTTTAGTTGACTTGTGTGTGAAGATCTAAAGTATAGGGATAAAGTACACAGCGGAGAGACAGATGTTTGCCAGAATCTAGGGATCTGGGGTAAGGGATCGCCTTTTATCTTAGCAAGGGTTCCATGTAGTTTGTCGTAGACTTATCACTGTTCGGGTGTCTGCACAGACTTCAGTACTATATTAGCCATAGCGCATTGGTGGTCATGTTAGTCAATCGGCTCAGCCGACGGAAGAGCCGAAGCTTTCGGAACAGCCACCACCACGATTATTGAGTCCATATAAACATTTAAAAGATCTATCCCAGAAATTCTCTTCTTCTACAACAAATTAATCGGCTAGATCGACATATTAAGCATAGCCGTCTTCTACATCGTCACGATGGCTACTAGACGCCTCGCCAACTGGTCGCACAACCTCCAATACTCGGACCTTCCGGAAGATGTAATCCGTGCAGCTAGTCGAAGCTTCTACAACTGGGTTGCCTGCACCATAGCAGGAAGTCATCATGAAGCTACAAAGATCGCCGTAAGATCAACGCCTGCCCGTCCAAACGGTAGCTAACAGAGGGTGTCTCGCCTGCAGCACCAAACATCATCTCCCTTCTTCGGTCCACCTACAGCATCTCTCCTTGGACACCAGGGAGCTTCACGTTTAGATGTCCAGCACGCGGCGCTAATCAATGGCATAGCATCGCATGTCCATGATTATGACGACACGCACCTCGACACCATCATCCATCCGACAGGACCTGTTGCCAGCGCTCTTCTTGCTGCTGCAGAGTGGAGAGGTGGTATTTCAGGAAAGGAGTTCATCACAGCTCTCGTGGCTGGTATAGAAGCTGAATGCAAAGCTGGACTCGCTGTCTGGCCAGAACACTACGATGTTGGCTGGTAAGTGTATGCATCTGCATGTCTATCACACCAACCTACAAGCCTCAAGGCATATTACTTCCACCGTCGGATCAATTGGCGCGGTAGTTGGAGTCTCAAAGATCCTGAGACTATCCCCGACAAAGACAACCCATGCAATTGGTCTCGTAGCTCTCAGGTCACAGGCCTTCGAGAGATGTTCGGTTCACACTGCAAATCATTCCACGTTGGCCGCGCTGCTCAAAACGGCCTGCTAGCTGCGGTCATGGCTGAAGGAGGCTACACTAGCAGTGAAGTCGCACTAGAAGCGAAACGTGGCTGGGCTGCAGTCGTCAGCACCAACAAACCGGACGTGCTCCAAGCCCTGGACCATTGGCTCAGTACTGAAAATGAGGTTGGCTTAGCTGGTGGAAATAACGGTCGTTGGGAGATTCTGAGGAATAGCTTCAAGCCTTTTCCCTGTGGGATTGTTATACATCCTATCATCGACGCATGCATACAGGTGCACGAGGCACTGATCAATGAGGGACAAAACCCAGCGCAGATCGAATCTGTCACCGCACAAGTCCACCCTCTTGTGCTGGAACTCACTGGGAAGAAGACTCCAAAGGACGGTTTAGAGGCAAAGTTCAGCGTCTACCATAGCGGCGCGTGTGGTCTCCTCCTCGGCAGAGCCACGCCGTCAGAGTATGAAGACAATGTTGTACTCGATCCAGCCATCATTGCCATCCGCAATCGCATCACAGCGAATATCGACGGAAGCATCGCAGCAGACTCGGCCAAGGTCAGCGTTGTACTTCAAAACGGAGAGGTGTTCACGAATTATGTCGAGCATGCTATTGGCAGTCGCGCGAATCCTCTGAGCGACGAGAAGATGCGGGAGAAGTTTATTGATGGATGTAACTGCGTTTCGAGACGTAACGCTGAAGCAGTCAGCCAACGGTGCTGGGAGCTGGAAGCTGTGAATGATATGCGGGACCTTGTAAGGTCTTTGTAGCTGGTAGAAGAAGTGAAAATGGAGACGTGTTCATGGCGATAGGGCAAAATCTTTCATCAATTCCTAAAAGAGCATCAAGCCGTGTTCTTCACCGCTGACTGAAGCTGTCGATATGCCGTCTACGCGCGATAGTTTCGGTATATGATAGACTTTCGGCATGTTCATTTCGCAGATCATGTAGGGGGCGCTGGCAATTAATTTCCAGCACCGGCACTCGTTGCATAATTTCAGTAACGCCCGTTTGAAGTTTAGTATTCCGGTCTTTCCGCGGAACTTGCTTTTGCACTCGACATATATAATTACTGTCACTTCTACTCCGCAGGCGATTTCTGCATTTTACAGCATCATACACGCATCTTGTATCTGCGCCCTGCAATATTGATAGGCCGCTGAAGCAAAGATCTCAGAATGAAGTATAATTTACTCATCCCATTACTTACGTCCTGCATTGCAACAGCCTCTGCTACCAAGCACGCAACTTCCAAGTGTCGTCCAATTTCTGGCGATATCTTGTTCCGCGATCAATTCCAGCTCTACCCATCTTTCTTTCGTTGGGATGATCAGCGCTGCGTTCTGTACCTCAGGTATGTTCTCCCATGACATTTAGCGATCAGTTCCAGGTTAACAGTTCCCCACAGCTCGATCTACAACGCAAGCATCGCTGTCTGGAACCCCTACAGCTCATCACTCCAGCGAATTATTTCCATACCTGGAATAAGCCACAGCGGCCTGGAACCTTCCAGCTCAAGACTCTCTGGGACTGTTATCGACTCCACAAACAACGTCCTGGCTGCTGTCGTAGAGGCCGATCCATTCTTTCTCACAGCAGGAAACGATATAAACGGCGATAACTTTGTCGTCAAAGTCGATTTGAATACTTTTGCAAGCACCAAGATTAATCTGACGGCTACCACCAAGGGCCAGTACGGGGCGTTTCTTGATATTGATAATGGTCTTTCTGGAGATCTCTACGTGAACGGTGGTTATCCAGCCAGTATCCTTCACGTTGACTGCGAGGATAAAGTCTCGCCTTTCTACGTTCGCGAACCAACCACGCCTCCACGATCTTTTGGATTTGGAGGAGTCGTTCGCGTCGGTGACACTCTCATCGACAGCGATAACACTAAACATTAGCTCGTCAAATTCGCTATTCGCAGCGGCCATCACTCACCAGTTGTTATCCCACAGACAAACTATCACAATTTCTCCGGTGCAGGTTCCGTCAGCGTACCTCACCGGTACGGCGGAAAGGTTCTGCTGATGGCGGAAGACGTCACTGCCACGAATACAACTGGGATCTCTGTGTTCATCTCGAAGGATAGCTGGAAAAGTGACAGGTTCTTGGGCTTTATTGAGAGTGTTGACAGAAAGTCGGAACCTGCTTCTGTGGCTATGAGTCTTGCTTCTGCGCATGAGCTTGGTGATCGCATTTATTCGAGCACTTTGTTCTACGATAACAAGGTTAACCCTGCGATGGCGGGCGATCGGAAGGACTTTTCGCTGCGGGATATCACGGAGTCAGTTGACGCCCTGTTGAAGGAAAATGGACTCAATGTATAGCGGTGTAACCATTCTCGAATAGTGGGTAGACGTTGAATGTCATAGTAGTAATCTCTCGTTTACTTCCCCACTGGACAGCATTGATTGGCATGAGATGCCTTGGTCCTACTCTGTTACAAGGCTGATCTCTCTACACGAAAACCTTATCGGCTAGCACGGCCGGCAAAGAGCCGAAGCGACACCTCAACTCGGCTGCTAAGCTAGGGCCAGCCACTCCAGGCCTTCTGATGTTGTTCTCTGTACCTTTTATAGTCATCTGTTTGTGACCTAGTACTATCCAGGTGCCATGTATCAAGTTAGTCTCTGCGCCTAAATAATTGCCGATAAATGCATCATCGTCAGTTGTCAGAGACCATTGATCCTAGCTTTTTCCATTTGTCATATGGCATCATGTAGTCGTTGACTGTAGTTCGGTACCTGGGAAGAATGAGTCCTTGATTTATTTTGAATGGGTGTCTATTGACTTGCGCTATCACCTATGAGCCCTTTTTAGGACTTCTGACTAGCTGCTTGGGTTCTACTCTGCAAAGGGTATCCTAAACCTTTGCTACATAAGTCGGCGATTGAAGCCAGTTTTGACCTCGGAGACGCAACGACAGAATATCTACCATGTCTTGCCACGGCAGCATTAGCGGAACGTCGGTGGATCATCGTACGTCGTCCGCGGAGCTGCGAAAGTTACACAGATTGATGGGCCCATAAACCGCCATTAATATCAAGTTTGCTGTATAACAGAGTTCATCGCCGCCGTAATCCCAGGAAAACTTACAACTCAACGATGTAGGTCATTCTTGTAGGAGTGTGTATATATATCACATCAATCACTACTCATATCATCTCTTGAAAGTGCTAAACACCTAAAGTTCTTATTCTACTCTTCTAACCAACCCAAAAATGCGATTCACTTCTCTCATCGCCGCCGTTGCTTCGGCATCTCTAGCCTCAGTTGCATCTGCGTGCCAGGCGAATGGCACGATCGGGGGCTCGCTGCCGGCTTCCAACCTCAATTGCTGCAGTGGCTGTGCCTGGAACAGCTACATCCGGAATAACGTGAGTTCTCCAACTGCCTAAACGATATTCATGAAGCCAATGCTAATCCTTTTGACAGGCTGTTACATATTATTGTCCTTCGGTTTCTGAAAGCCAATGCAACATCATTCCCTACCACGGCTAAGAACAAAGGCTCTGGCTGCCTGATAACTTCAATCACATTTGCGCCAATATCTTCTGCTCTCTCAAACTTCCGTAGTCGGTAATGGGATAAAAGAGCGCAATTAAACAACATTATGGCCAATTATGTACTAGAAAAAGACCTTTATATAGATTAGGAAACTTATAGCAACTGCACTCACGGTTTCTTGCTCTTCCACCATTTCTTCTCCTTTGCCTCTTTAAGCCAATCAGTAGCAGTTCCAACTTTTTCCTTTACCCATTCAGCCTCATAAGCCCTGATGTACTCATACAACAGTCGTCGACATTCCTCCCAGTCTTCGGGCCAGGTCTTTTTCTCCAAAGACTGCGCAAACGGACGCAATAGCTTTGGCTTCTTCTTCACGCATGACTCAACTAGTTTGTCGTCTCCCAAGAGTTTCGCTGCTAAAAGGTGCAAAGCTAGTTGAGACGAGTTCTTAGGGATGTCTTGTTTCAGTAGAGCTTTGATAACCCTCTCTCCACCCTCAAGTTGTTTATGTAAAGTACAGAAAAGAGGCGAGTCTCTATAGTTGACGTTGGTATACGGTTCAGCGCCCTTGTCCAAGAGATAGCCAACAACTTCGGTATGGCCTTCGTTCGCCGCAAGACTTAGTGCGGTGAGGTTAAAGATATTAGTGGCGTTGATATCGACCATGTCAGAGGCGAGCAAGACTTTGACCATTTCAAGCCTGCCTTGAAGAGCCATTAGATGCAAAGCATTGCCGGCCGGATAATCGTATCTTTCCGAGTTGCTTACATGCAGGACTTCGTCGAGATACTCTGCGATTGCTTCGTCAGGGTTTTTCATGATGAATTGGCCCGCGGGCTGTAACTTTCGTCTGATAAACCCTTGGTTCTTTAGACCCTCTTCCTCCCTAGGTGTTGGTTGCGACGACCCAGCACTACCCTCTACCAATGCTTGAGCTATAAGCAAAGGCTTTGTTAGGTTGGAGCCATATCTAGGCATGTTGAGAATCGCATGACCGCCATTCAAGACGACTGACAAGCCGAATGTGGAGCTGAACCACGACTTGCTGGGATCAAAACGCCCATGTTCACGTCCGTAGCTGAGTAGAATTTGAGCGACAGGGCCATGCCCTGCTCTCAAAGCCATAACAAGTGGGCATTCTACCACTGGGCACCAGGAATTATAATCAGAATTTATCATAGTGGTTCTGAGGTTGAGCGGTTTGTCAATGAAGTGATGATCATCAAGAATTTGTTTAATGATGTGGCCGTTGCCTCCGACAGCAGCAAGATACAGTACCGTGTAACCGTAGTCATCTTCGGTATTGAAGTCAAGAACATCTTTATGTGACTTCTGCTTACGCAACAGGCTCTCTTGAACCAGTGCATAAAATAGAGTGGCCGTGCCCATCCTTGCGGCGATATGAATTAAATTGGTTTTGCCTCGGGGGAACATGTCCTTGTACCTAGTAGGGTCTTCTTGGTCAGTGGCAGATATGGCTTGGCCAACGCTATTGAAATCATCTGAGAGTGTGTATAGACATTGTAGCCAGAATCTCAGATCATGTGGCCGGTGGCCGAGAAGGTCTTTGATGTATAATTGATCCTTAGCATGACTGTCGATCTGACTTGTATGAATCTCATACTGGGTGGCGTGAGTAGTCCAGTAGGTAGTGCTGTATCTCGCAAGAGGAAATTCCTCCTCAAGCGTTGTCGCTCTCATCGTTTCCCTGTACCTAAAGAGTTCCGGCTGTTGCGAGGCTTCGTAGTTCATCAGCTTCAGATACTTCAAGCAAACACAAGTAAGGTTCCTATATGCTTCGGCCTTGGCTTGCCTGAAAGGAATGGATGTGTTGATACCACATGATATCCTCAATTTGGCCAAGCCTCTATCGCGAAAAAAGTCTCTCATTGATTGGTGCCTGAACTGAACTTTGTCTCCAGAATATTCCGCTAGCCCGCGGCTCAATGAAATGACCTTCTCTTGCGAAAAGTTCCTAAAGCCGGGCGATTCTTTCGCATTTGAAAAGCTCTCGAAGGTACCCCAGCACTCGGGATGCAAGGCCAGTGCCCATTGTATCTCGTTCACTGTCAACGGTGTTTCGCATAACGTGAGCCATTCCATAAGGCATAAAGACTCTATATCTTGCTGCATATCGTCGAGAACTCCTCCATAAAGGCTGTCAAGGTCCTTGCCCGAGTAGTGCCTGATCTCTGCATGAATGAAGTCCGGGGTCTGGCGAGTGGATTCAGGTCTGAGGATACGTTCAGTGATCATCTCGGCCCACACGAACATTCCAGAAGCTTCTTCGGCGATAAAACTTGCGATGTCTGGGTCCTCTTTGAAGAAGGGTACCTCTGAATCTGATAGCTTTGTCTGAACATATGCGGTTATGTCATTCCTATTTTCGCTTTTCGCGTTAACGGAGTATCCATAAGTACGGTTGAATTTCGCATGGTCTCTAGATGAGAAACAGATACGAACACCGCCTTCGTTAGCTTTGGTATCTTGACAGATAGTTTTGAATAGTTCCACGAGAGACTCGGCCGTCTCGTCGCAGCATTCGTCGATAGCATCGACGAATATCCAGATTGACCGCGTTCTGGAGGCCTTGTGCAGAAAAGCGCTCAGAAATTGCTTCAACTCCGTAAAATGCCAATTCAGGTTCTCTTCAACGTTGTCTTCGAGGGCTGTATCATAATCAGAAGAGCTGTCCCCGCTGTCAAGCTCAACATCCTCACGAGACTCTTCTCGATTCTTGTCAAGCTTTTTTTGCTTCTCATTGAATCGTTCTTGACCTTTTATAGACTCTTCGCGAAGTTGTTCTAGAAAGGAAGCCTTGAGGTTTGGCATTTTCGACACAAGCTGGTAGAGTAGAGTTCGGAAAAGCCCAAGGCGTGACCTTTGTAGCTCGACACCCTGAGCTTTGAAGAAAAACGATAGAACGAGCGTCTTCAAACCAGAAATATCTTTCTTTATGGCTGAATGATTGTTCCTAAGGCACTTGAAAAGAGTCGACTTCCCGCAGCCCGGACCGCCCTCGATCAAGAACAATCTGTCACCATCGCCTTGTTCCCATTTTTTGTATTCAGGATTGCTGAATATCCATGTGCATGTAACATCAACTGCCGGACAAATATCATGCCATCGGTTGTACATAGATGGAAAAACAAGTGTTTTCAAGAACTCATTGATGGGGTCAGCTGTCGGCAGCGCCAATATTCGTTGCTCTGCGGAGTAATAGCAGGTTAGACCTCTGTGGTTTTGGGTGGTCAGCTCTGGAACGACTTACTCAAGTGGAAAACATTGCCGGTTCCCTGGAAATTGAACATATGTCCAGGCCCAGTTTGTTGAGCAGAGCCTCCCGACATGTTGACTTCCGACTCTGGATTTTCAAGATCTGGTGATAATCAGGACGTATTGGAGACGATGTCGATTGAAGGAAAAGGTGGAAAAGCAGTAGTTGTTGGTGGATTGGCAGAGAATTCCATTCTGTCGAAGCTATATGGCATAGCCTTAAAATGGAAAACGCTCCGGAGCAAGATATCCTCAGCCTGAATGCCAAGTCCAGCAAATTTGGAACGGATGTGATGGGCTTGCAGGTCACTCTGATATGAGTGGTTGTCCAGCGCCAGGGAGTAAGCAGAGGTGTGGATCGACGCCGATAGCGTGTGTCATGGCTTGCATGAGCAAATTATGCTATGCAGTTGCTCAGCCTACAATTTTGCGCGAAGTCGAAATGCCAAGTCCCACTGTCTCAGTCCTGGCGCAACGAATGTGCTTCCAGGCAGCAGCTGGCTGTGTACGTACAACTGAGATGTATATTAGAGCCCCGGTATGTCCCCATTCTGTACGGACGTCCTCTCCCACTTGCATCGGCTACTGCAAGCCGCCGCTTTGTCCATTGGACCCTTTGGCCTTCGGCTCCAAACTTTCTACCACCTCAATAAACTTTCAAGTGTCTTTACTTTCTACCGCATCTCCAGTTGTTCTGTGTAAGTGTTTATGGCCTTTGCTCTGTTAACCTACATCACAAAGAGATCACGGACCACTAATGAGAACCTTTCGAAATTCTTTAGAACAATCTCGGAAATGGATGTTGCTTCAGGCACAATAACCCTGGTTGATGCCGCTGTGAAAGCCGTCAGATTGATCATTGAACTACATAAGCACTACCAGGAAGTAGATGGAACTCCACAGGCATTCAAAGAAGTGCTCAATCGTCTGCCGATTGTGGAAGACACCCTCATGCAATTTGAGAACCAGGGTAAGTATGTTTTGAGCGAAAAAGCAGTTATTGCGACACGGAATCTCCTGCAGAGCTGTCAGTCGAAAGCGGACCAGCTTAGGGAGATCTTTGAGACCTTGGCCCCTCATCGTGGCAAGTCAAGGATTAAGCGGTATCAACTAGTCATCATGCGAATGGGAAAGGACAAAAAGGTGGAGGTCCTGGCTAGGCTTATGATGGAGGACTTGGATGTATTGGTGAAAAACTACTTCCTGAGGACTACGACGGAAGAGCGTTTAGCTACGGCTATCGACGAATTGTCTCGAGTGCCGGAGTCGATCAAGGACGAAGAATTGGAAGACAATGGGTCATACTTAGGTGGATTTGCCATTCAATCAGGATCAGGCACGCAGTTTAACTTACAGGGAATGCACCATGTTTTCAATGGAAACATTGGGGGAAACAAGTAGTTAGATAACAAGTGTACTTTAGAGCAGTCAGAAAGTTGCTAAAAATAGGTCTACGGTTAAGCTAGGTATCAGTGCCTTATTCTTCATGTGACCGGACAAGCAAGCTTTTCGTGTGTGATGCCCTTGTACTCTTTCATGTAGCGGCCAGGAGATGTGCATAAAAAATTGTTTTTTGCTAGCGTTACATGCAGCCACACGCCATAATCACAGTTACACAGTACAGCCCGATCATCTGAGGCGGTAACTGAGGCAGACAAGCTTCACGAACAAACAAGGGCTTATTTGGTACTTCCCAGTGCATTTCATATTCGAAGTGGAACTTCCGAGCCATTTCTATTAAATCAACAATAGTATACTCGAAATGTTAGAGTTTATCCAAGTTCTCTGTACTGACATAAGCTCTCGACCATCTCGTTGGAGCATTGTCATTGTCAATCATGTGCACCATCGTCTAATTATATCTGCCGCGCTACTGCAGGCTCGCGCCCGGTCGCTATGCTGAGCTCGGAGTCTCCGATCAGCATCGGAATCAATGCTCATCAATGTCTCACTGGTCCTAAGGCCTGGTTCAGGTATCTATCGGTGTAGATGATTGACAGTGCGAGTCTTTAGTAGGGTAGCTGAAATAGGAAACCTGGTGACCTAGGCTACATTCGTAGGTGGCTGCTTGAGTGAAATGAGTGGCTACAGAATGATTTTGTAGTCGCCACGCGTTGTTGCTTACCGTGATCAGCCATGTGCTGCCATTTCTGGAGGGTGGCTTGATCAAGGCATACAGAAAAGCAAACATCGCTGTCTCGTGACCTGACGTGATGTGATCCCTTGGTTGGGGGCTGTATTCTGTATCCCAGCGTTGTTGTCACGGTTACTGCTCCATGAAGCCAGTCTAGGCCAAGTGTTTCAGCCACAGCGATGACTGAGGGGTCCGGGCGCCGCCAGCCAACATGCTGCCCGCAGATTCCAGGGCACTACTCCGTACGGCAAACAGGTCAGCCTTTCTCATCAAATTCACGGAATATTGATCTCGATTCAGGTTGCAGGAGGGCCAAAAGGACTATGGCTAACTATAGCGATAGCTACATATGGAATAATAAAAGGTGAGGATGATGGTCAATGATTGAACCTCACCACATTCTCTTTAACGAGGTTTATTAGCTAGGCATGCTATAAAGTCCTAAATGATTAAATTGTTCAGAGGAAAATACATGAAGAGCCTTAATAAAATGAAATCTTGTCTGAGAGACATAGTATTCGATTTTATAGTGTTTTAGTTCTTAACCTAAGGTAGTAGTTTAAAATACATATTCATATAGCTAGAACCTTTTAGAAATATTCTCTAAAGTCATTTATATAAGCAAAGACTAGTATTTACCGGATAACATAGCCCTTTTTGTGAACTGCCTAGCTCTTAACTAGAATAAGAACAAGTTGAATGACCAATTAGGCTTTGATTTCTCACCAGCTACACGAAGCCTTCCTACTCAAAAACCCTTGAGCCAGCATGTCGAAGTGTCGTCGAATTTCCGACAAGGACTCATCAAATTGCGTGTAAAGACCACCGCAATATCGTCATGTGCCTTGGCGTGGGTAATCTGGATCCGAGCTGGAATCTAAGGTGGGCTCTAAAACCATAAGTAGCTGGTCGAAATGACGGATGACAGGAATCTCCCTTCCAAACAGAACTTCCAAGGAGCTTTCGGAAGCGGGGGAGTACAGGATAGGTGTTATTCCAGCATCGAAAGCACCCTTGATATCAGCCTCGACAGAATCGCCAACCATGTACACATTAATCGGTTCCAACTCCAGCTTTTCTAACGCATACTGGAAGATCCTGGCATCGGGCTTAGGATGACCAGCTTCTTGCGATGTGATGACGCACTCAACGAGATCGAAGACACCAATGACTTTTGCCTTTTCTATCTGACTTTCGGTCGGGCCATTCGTGATAATAGCGGTACGATATCCATTCGCTCGTAGTTTGGTCAAGGCCTGGATGATTCCTGGCGTAGAACTTCGTTCCATTCTGTATCTCGTCTTGTACACACTCCGAAAACGCGCGATGCATTCGGAGTCCGGTTCTTCAAGGTCCAGACTCTTGAAGAAGAGCTTGACCTTTTCTGCATCTTGGTCATCGTGCCTTATCTCATTTCGGAGATATTTGTTGTAAACGAGATTGAGGGCTTCGTTGTACTTCTCGATAAGAACGTCCAACGGGGTTGCACGAAGAGGCGGGAACATAGTTCGTACGACGGATATGGCATTGTGAAGAGACTTTTGGTGATCGAACAATGTGTTGTCAAGATCGAAGAAAACCATGGTTCGAATAGGCAAAGACTCTATTGTGAAGAGATTATCTGGGGGTGGGAGCGACATGACAGCGGGTGATGCGACTTTCCTATTGGTGTGACTTTGCTGGAACAAAGATCGGATAAGTAATGGAAAGATGGAGAGAGGAAAAATCGCGAGAGGTTTAGGATGGACTTTAGTACTTGTTAAATGACTCTTAAGGTTATGCTCAGAGAAACTATGGTAGATATTGGTCTCGTTTACAGCTGAGGTTTGTGGCTGAGAGCTTAAACCAGCACACAGAACTTAGATCTCCCCGCCAAGTTAACCAGGCGTCTACATTTGCGCCAAAGCATGCCATATTGTGCCCTCCCAATTCTGCAGTGAGCCCCACGACTGCGGTTTCACCGCTCGTGTACTATCTCCGCCAGAGCCTTTTGCCGTGAAAGCCGCTAGAGTTTGGCGCATCCCCTCCGTCTCGTACACCCTGGAATAAAGATTCGCTTTGTCAAGATTCCCACGCTTAACTTCCTCGCCGATCAGACATGACACAAATAGCTGGACCAAGCCAGCTGTTGCAGCCATGATGGGGGCTGCGAAAGATGTTCCCCACCGAAAACCATAACCGCATGGAACTCCCTGGGCAATGGTTCCGAAGTGAGGGGGCAAGCTTTTTGATTCGTTTGGATTATACTCCACTGGAAAGTGACCCCGTGATGTGGTTCCTCTGACAGCTATGACTTCTGGCCAACAAGCCGGAGCTAGTTCCGGCGAGAGGCCGCCTTCATTGCTGGCAGCGGCTAACATGATGAGCTTTGGATGAAGGAGTCCGTTTCTCCGGTCCCTGATGGCATCTTCAATAGCCACCTTTAGAATTGCCGGCTCTTTAATGTAGCCAAAGGACATGGAGATGATGTCAACCATCCATACATTTGCAGCATGGCGTATGGCCTGGTAGATGCCCTGTCAGCACGATATCTGCGCACAGCACTGGGTTCACTTGACTCACCCTTCTAATACTATGCAAAACCCCGTCATATGTCTCAAGATTCACCATGTCTCCCCTGTCCGGCGCGATGCGAGCAACATAGATATTGGCCTGCGGAAGCAACATCAGAAGAAGGGAGGCGATGTTTGTACCATGCTTCCCTCTTGTCCTAAAGTTGCCAGCTTCTCCACCATCTTGGTCAATCCTGTCCGAACTTTCTGGAGTGGTAAAATCTCGCCAAATGATTCTTTGCAGGTCATTAGGGTCACCTAGGCGTTCTTCTTTGAAAAAGTTGCAGTCTGGGTCGCATCCAGTGTCCAAAATACAAATCTTTGGCTGCTTCCCCATCTCCTTTACACGCTCGTGGACATCACCACTGACGTCTAGAAATTCTGATATCCATTCAACGCCGTCATTCGCCCTAATGTGATCAAACAAATCAGACAAGCCAACAACAGAGGGGATGCTGCTAATTAAGTCGGTCACCTACGCCTCTTTTTTGCTTCCCTTAGGCTTTTCCAGAAAATTGATAAAGCTCTTGTACTGGTTAATTTTAGCCGAGATACTAACATCGCCATGACTAGGGTAGCTTGGTTGTCCAACGTGGAAACTTGGCAGCGCTAGCGTGTCCGAATCAAACGTGGATAGATAAAGGAGCCTCAGCGGACGCACGACATTGTGTAGGAGCCAGTCTCGTTTCTCCGTCACACGCGCATTGGTCTTGTCTAAATTGCCAGCGAAAAGATTAACGTCCAAGCAACTCATAATTGCCTGTTGGATCTGTTGATGGCCTTTATACTGTGACCGGGCATATCCTGCATACTGGGCTCGTAGCATGTGTGCCTCTGACCACGTCAACTCATTTGCTAGACCCGAATTTTCCCATATATCGAGAAGCAAAATACCAAGAGAGATAGGGCCGGGGTAGAACCTGGCACCTCCATGATCTTGGTGAAAGTCCATTCCCAGCTCGATGTTATAAGCGCGTCTGAGCTCGTATTCTGTCTTAAAATTAACACTGACGTAAGGATGCCGATATGAGAAGAGGGACAAGCCATTCTCCGTTTCATTAGCAGGCCGGACGTGAGGCTCCTGCGGAACTTCTGTGTCGGAGATCGTGGACAGGCTCTGGAGCGTCCACAGTTGCTGGGCCGTGAGTCTAGTATTGTAGTACTGGCTCGCAGACCTACCAACGACATAGGATAGAAAAATCTTGTCATGAAACGACATTCTCCCGACATCCAATTCCAGGGGTCGAGGCGCTTCTCTGCTGCCTGCAATCCATGTGTGGCGCCGTGCATTGGAGAGATGCGAATTATCCTCAAGTACATGCGCTTCAAGTGCCTCGAACGTGCCAGCTGTAGCATAAAGAATGGGTTTTGCATCCTTTGACTCTGAGCAGAGGAAACAAACCCGGCGTCCGTGATTGGGAGAAATATATTTCTGACAAAGCTCCCCTTCCAAGACTCGCTCTACACCTTTCTCTGATTGTATTCTTGGGCTCATTTCGGCTCTGAAATTCATTAACACCTGAAGTCGTATTTCATGTTTCCATGGTCTGGGAGAAAGATACATACCTGCTGGTGACATTGAATTCTGCTTCATGATAGCACTTTGTTCCGCCTTTTGTGCACCCGTGATTAGTGCTTTCGGGCATGGAAGCGCTGAAAATAGCCTCATATATCCATGTACCCTCTGGATGTGGAGGTACCCTCGGGTCGTCAAGCCGTAGGTGAAAGTTTCGGAGATGGTTTTCCTGCGGCCGTAACGCATGGCATAGGATATGAGGATTCAAGGCAGAGTATAGTACATTTTCCTCCCGCTGAGATACCTTTTCCGATGGGAGACTGTGTTGGGGAGCAAGTGTTACTGAACCTTCTGAGTTGCGTCGCCTCTTGGAAGGTCGATTTGTTTCGGACTCGCCGCTCCGGCGCTTACGTCCACCTGAAACTGGTCTGTCGAGATAGTCGAGCGCGTCATCAATCTGTTTTTGTGCCGTACTTGGAGGCACTTGTTCAGCTAGTGACCCATCCCGCGAAGCACAAGCTCGGTCAATGAGGGCGTTGAGCCTGACGGCGAAGTCACACTCAATCGCCTGTTGGATTGAAGACTGAAGTTTACTATCGGCTATGCCTTTTTGAATCCGAGCAATGGCACACAGCTTGGGATAAGGCTTCGATGTTGGCTCGGAGTTGGACCCCCAAGACGAATGAGACTCGCTGGAGTATGTCTTCTGAAGGTCTGATTAGCGACATAAAAAAAAAAATGCAGATAATGATGAGTGATTCGTACAAGACACAAGTCTTCCAGGAACCGCAGTAGAGCCTCAAGTTCTGGGGAAATGGTAGGTAAGGGGAATGACAGTCGCTTCAATCCGACAAGGCTGACTAGGCGCAAACTCCCCTCACCACTGGCACTGTGGACCATGAGTCTGGAGCTCTCCTCCGCGATACGCGCCAAGGCCTCAGCCACCACTGGACGCTCCAGTGAGTGAACGTCCATCAACGAAACGGAGGATGTAATTAAAATTGAAACATACTACACTTAGGACTGAACTGCCCGGGTGTGATGGGATGGGTTTGCTGCCATTAAGTTCTCACGCGGGATAACGCTCCCCTGTAAGCGCTGGGGTCTCTGCAGACTAGCCAACCAGAGGCTTGGAGGACTCGCGAGAGGAACTGGTCACAAGAGATCTCAAGATGCAGTGCAAGTACAGTAGGGCATGCCTCATCCCCACTCCGGCCGGTAGCTTAATCGGTTCCAGAACTGATATTTTGTTTATGGACCCGATGATTCTACATGACTTCGCTAACTGCTGATCGCCGCAAGCTTGATTAGGTCCGTGCCGTTACTCTTCACTTTGGAAAAGCACAAGCATGCGCCTACTTTAATACTTGGCAATGCCAGATTTATTGTGTTCATTTTAGCCGGGCGCTCGGCCCCGTCCGCAACTGGCAGATTCCCTCGGGTCCCAAAATGAGGCGTCCGTCTGGGCCCTGCGTGGCTGGCTAGCTGAAAAACCGCTTCTGTCATCACGCATATAAGCGCCCTATGTGATGCTACGGTGGCTTGCTTACCCCTCCTTGCTCAGCGGTGTGCTTTCAGCCACCAACCCCTCCAAGGCATGCTCTGCCTATCATGACGCTCTGAGTAATGACTAGAAACAAGGCAACTAAAGATGCAGCGAGGCCACAAGAATCACGTGGACGTATTAGCATCGCACTTCTGCCTGCAGAAAACAACGCATCCTCACGGGCCACGATATGAAAGTACGAAAGACCGCCACGCGCTATCGCAGATGCTCTCTTCTTGGCGAAACCATCGCACAGTTCCCCAACGCGGGATCACGGAAGCATTAGCGGCCCCACAAAGATGAGTGAGCCCATCACGACATCAAACAAGCTGGATCCAGCGGCTGCCCTCCTTTGGCATGCGCCGGGGGACGGGATAGCCTTCCTCGACGAATTCCCTTTTCCTCGTCTCCGTAGCCCAATTCTGGACGCGACGTTGGCCTGTCGACACAGTTTCAGGAGCATATGCTTCACGAGACACAGCAAGTCGAAATGGGCCGAAGAGAATCTGATTAGCTTTAACGCTTGGTCCGTCTCCTCAGGTGCTGGTATTTGGGGAGAGTTTAGCTTGGACGACAAGCTCGTGACAAGGAGGCAGGATAGTTGCATTCTGCGAAATCTTTTGTGGATGCTTGATGACTTTGTCAACGCGGTCGGTCGAATAGGCAAGTATATCCCCAGAGAGCTCTGCAGTAAGTCTTGCACGTGTTCTATAACTAACAACGTCTTATTTCTTTTCAATGCAGGTGGACCTACCCAAGATTCCAACGTCCAAGGAGCCGAATCTGTGCTTAAGCAACTATTTACTCTTACAACTGACTTTATTCGGTCTCTTCCCTTTACCCGCCTCTGGGACTCTGAGTCATCCTATGGAGATGAAGTAGATGAGGACTTGGTGTCCTTTAAATCCACCCTCCTCTACGAGTATGATCCTGTGATTGCCAACGCAGACAAAGACCGAGTCCAGAGTATCACGACTGTACGAGATCGACTGGTTGATGCAAACTCTAAACGACGCAGTCGTCTTCAGAAAGCCAGAAGGCGGAGAGCTAAATTCAGATCAGGGGCTTCGCACCAGTCACCACTGCATCAGGGGCCTTATCCTGTCCTGCCACCTCCAGTGACCGCTGGTAGCAAGGTCTTTGAATGTCCTCATTGCTTCGAGAATCTGCCTGTATACCTAGCTCGCGCTAGTCAATGGAGGTGAAGTTGACATTCTTGTTTTCTTATCAGTATAATGTCTAACAGGACTCCCAGAGAACACGTCATGGCCGATCTTGCACCTTTTACGTGTGTGGTATCAGACTGTCAGTATCCGAATTTGTTCTTCACATCTGAGTTTGACTGGAGGTCACACGTGGAACGTATGCATAGCGTACAGAGGTGGACATGCTATTACTGCGACCCGTTGATCACTTTCGACAGTCTTGAAGCCCTAAAAACACATCTAGAGGCAAAGCGAGTCGACAAAGTGCATGCTGCCGCTCTCAAGCTCGATGACTCTGAAATTTCAGCCGAGACGGCTAGTTGGCAGATCGGCAAGCCTTTGGAATGCCCGTTTTGTCCCGAACTCGCCCTGGGGGATCGCTCTCTGAATCACATCGCCAACTGCTTGTTTGGCTTCGCCATGAAGGCGCTTTTATATAATGATACGTATGTTGTTCAATTGACATCCGCCTTTGGAGGTGATCAGGCTGAGCAGTTAAATAGAGACTTCCATAGGGCATCGAAGGGACTGGCAGTGCTATCCATCGAAGCGTCGGACGCAGTATGCAGCACTAGTTTCGCCATGCCAGTAGAGAAGATAGCCGTGCCAACTGATCTGCTGGGTACCGAAGGTCAACCAGTTTCGAATCGTCCACGAGCCATCAGCCCCAGGAATCTCCTAAAGACTTCGATTGGATCTAAACGATCCTCTACGGCCAAGCCAGAACGTGGAGGTTACCAGGGCCGTCGTAGCGCTGCCAGGATAACTCCACCTTTGGTGGTTCCGCGAGCCGTTGGGCAGGCATCAGCGCTTCGTCCTGAGCCAGCAATGATGAGCGGTGGCCCTCCGACGAAGCGACGGAAGCTAAGCGACGATGACTTGGACACTCAGATTTCCTACACATCCTCAGTCTTGGCAACTATCGACGGATCTGGGCTCTCAGGCTCCACTGGCCTTATAGTGGCGAGCGGAAATACTACAATGAGAACGCAGTGGGTTAGTGAGTGGGATTCCGAAGGCTTACCCTGGGAGGGATGGGAAAGTTGCTATCCCGGCTACACCGGCAAGAAAACACATAAACGACAATCCATGGTTGAAATGGAGAAGTTTGAAAGAGTCGAGAAGCGCATTTCTACTTGAGACCTCACGGTGCGGGTGCAGAGTGGAACAAATTCACAAGCACTGGTAAGCATTACCAAATGGTGGTTGCATACCATGAGGAATGTGCAGTGTGGTTCGCCCAGGCATACTCATTCGAGTTAAGACAGCCGGCTTATGCACCTCCTCATGTGAGGCGAGCAGTCGGGGCTCTCCGTTTTCCAATAGAACTGATATGCGGCCCTCCATGTCCCTCGGCGGTAAGGTCTGCTTCGCCGCCTTTAGTGTACATGCAGCTCTCCCCTTCAGCCCGGGCGTTATCACTCAGCATAAATTCTCTCCCTTCCCCTCTCCGTTGATCCCCTCCAGACCAGCTAAGCTAGTATTCCACTTTCAACCTCAGCGCCGCTTTACCTTCTCCCAGGCCATCCGTTGGCAAACCAAATACTCATACCCAGGCGCTCCAACATCATCCCACCATGGCCTTGGAGCACAGTTACATTCTTGTCCCGGAACCCGGCCAGCCCACTTCGCAGATTGCCATTGGCAATATCTTCAGGGACCGCAGAAAGGTCGACCAGCAGCCGTTCGCCGGACCCGGGTCGGGCGTCCTCACGCAACTCCATGCACCCGAGCATGATGTAAACCTCTCCTTCAACATCAGCAAGCGCTTGGCTGCCGGCCTTAAAGCAAAGCTGTGTTCTTTCCTTGGCATCAGCGCGAGCTTTGACTCTTCCGAGGAGGGGGATGTTGCCTTGAAAATTGGCAAGGTTGAAACATACCGGATCGCCATGGAGGGTGATGTCCTTCATCGGTATGTTAAAAGGCGGCTCGAGGAGCTCGACCAGGATGCAGAGGGATTGATAAAGCTCAGGCTTGATCCTGATAAGCCAGGACGACTATTCATGATCACGGGCGTCAAGGTCGCCACAGATATGGTAAGATATGTTGCAGAGAAACGCCATCGAGGAGGAAACATCGATGCCGGATTTCCTCTCGATCCGCATCAAGCGGCAGGTCTGCAAGCTTCCGGCGTCATGAGTAAAAACAGGAATTGGTCGATTTCCGGGAAAATAGATGGGCCTGTTGTGATTGCCTATCAGTTGTATTATGTGCCATGGAAGAATGACAAGGCTCGAATCGAGAAGAATTTGAAGTACGGGATGTTGGGTGACGAGAAGGACAATGACGAAGATGAGGATGAAGATGATGAAGAGGATGAGGGTGAGAACGAGGATCTAGAGGACGAGTGGGGTTGGTTCATGCAGCTTGGAAGCTGATCAACGGTAGCTACACTGTATACATGTCTGCCATAACAAGCTAGGTAAACTGAGAGTTAAGGCGAGGTTGCCCTATTACCCAACCACGGTGCCCGACATTCACGTCAACGATAGAAGCCCTATCAATTATTAGAACTTGGTGTGTACATTGACTTCCCGGGTCGAGGTCGTTCCAGTACACTACGGACCGGCCCTTTGTGGAAGCTAAGTTCCGCGTGGTGATATTGATTGATTGTGGCTAGCTGAAAAGTGAGGGGTTGTTGAAACAGTCTAAACCGGGCTGGCTGAGCGGACTCATCCGGAACTTATCATATTGCTCCCATTGGTCTGCTGGAAAGATGGAGACGTCTAGACCAGACTATTGATCTGCCCGTATTCACTAGCGCCGGGAGCAAAGATTCCGTACAGAGCAAACCCTCGCAAGAGCGGCTACATAGTGTCGTTCGTATCGATAGATACTGAGACATTGGCTGTGATATATGCAATGGAATGTGATAGATGCAACAGTCGTTGCGTAGCTCATGAAGCGGTTAGCGTTGGGCATGCCTGCAGGGCGCTATTCAGCCATCCCAATCATCTATAAAAGCTCATCTTTGAGTCGCCTTGAATCCAAGGAGCCAGACACTGATATTCCATCTCATCTAAAAATACGTTTCCAAGCACATCTTTCTCTTTCTTGCACTACAGCCAGACACAATGGCCTCTCAAAGAGCTGGGCTACCTCAGATGACGGAGGAGGAGAAAGAGAGACAGAGACGTCTCCTTGATCTTTGCATGCAACAGGTGGGATTCTTCAGGGGAAAGAAGATCCCAGTCTACACTCCTGGAGAGCTCGAGTACGAGAAATCTGTCGCGAACTCGAACCTCCTCTACCGCTTCGAAAGACCAGGTTGTGTCACTCAACCTGAGCATGAATCCCACGTTCGCATCATTGTTAAACGAGCTAAGGAAGTAGGCCTACCCATTCGAGTCAAGAATGGAGGCCACTCGTATGCCGGATTCTCTGCTATCAACAATGGAATTTCGATTGATCTGATCAATATGAAACGCGTTGACCTCGACAAGGATAACATGACCATCACAATGGAAGCCGGCGCACTTTGGGCTCATGCTTATCACGAGCTGATCAACGACCATCACGATAAACTGGTTATCAATGGAGGGCGTTGCCCTAGTGTCGGAGTCAGTGGTTTCACTCTGGGTGGAGGTCTCGCGCCCTTTACTCGAAGCTTCGGCCTGGGAAGTGATACACTCCTTGAGGTTCGCATTGTCACTGCAGACCATGAAAGTATCAAAGTCAGCCCCAAGGACAAAAAATCCGAAAAGGCAGATCTCTTCTGGGCTCTTTGTGGTGCTGGCGGCAATAATTTTGGGGTAGTCACCGAGCTCAAGATGAAGGTTCAAGAACTGCACCACGATTATGTTGTTGCTGGAGTCTATACCTGGGCACCGTCTCATGACCCTGCATCTCAGATGGCTTTTGAAGAAGCCATGATAAAGTTCTATAATTCTGACTGGAGCAACGAGATGACGATTGACACCAGTTGGTTGATGGACCTCAAAGATACCCGCGAAGATCCTTCGGTTCGATTTTTGGTCTACTATAATGGATTGGAGAAAGACTTTGACAAAGAGGTCGATGAGAAGCTCGGAAATTGCGGCAAGGTTGACGACAAAGACAAGGTTAACGACAAAGACAAGCCCGACGACAAAGACAAGCCCGATGACAAAGACAAGCCTGATGACACAGACAAGGTTGGCAGCAAAGACAAGGTTAGCGACAAAAATAAGTCACTGGCACAACAGCTCAAGGATCGAACTCTGCCGGAGAATTCAACACTTTTTCTCCACGAGACTCTTGTAGCTCAGTGGTCAGAAGAAACCCAGAAGGCTTTGCCTTCGAACGCCATGTTCAGGATCTACACTTCCTTCTCTTTCACAAAGGCCACTGTCAAAGAGAATATTTCTGAAATAACCAAGACGCTGAAAAAAAACTTGGTAGCTTTTAAAGAAGATTTCAAAGGCGAAGAAGGCTCAATCAGAGTGTCTTGGATTCATTCCGGCGGTGAAGCCAGCAAAAAGAGCCCTGACTACTCCGCTTATCCCTGGCGTGCATGTGAATATCACACCTACATCATGATTGAGTGGAAGGATAAGTGGTTAGAGAAAAAGATGAGAGGCGTCCTCACAGATCTTAACAAGGAGTTGAGAAAGCATTCTATGGACGGGCTTGGTGTGTATATCAATTTCCCGGATGCTACACTCGACAAGGACACATACGAAAAGGCATACTATGGTGACAACTGGGAAAAGTTACAGAGGGTCAAGGCACACTGGGATAAGGACAACATCTTCCAGTGGCCTCATGGAGTTCAAGTTGGACCCCACGTTGACCCTGAGGGCACGACGATGGAATTTGCATCTCCGCCTCTACCTCCCAGCAGTAAACCTGTCGTCAAGGGGTTTGCCAATGCAGGAGATGCTGCGGGCGCCTCGGTCAGCAAAACCTGGGATACCTGTAACCTGGCTAGCGGCAGCCCCATAGTCGGTCTAGGTAATTGAGCTAGCTAGTTAGGAGTGTCAAAATTAGTTTTGAACTTTCAACTTCAGAACAATCAGTTAATACGATTCTGGTTCCATTCTATAGCTTAAGACGGCTCAATAGCTCCTTTGACCTGCTCTGCAAAGCGACTATCACTAAAGTGCTTATCCAAACTCAAGCGACCTGACTCATGCAAGGAAAGCACATCATTTCTCTTGAACGCTTTTCAGACTGTGTTCGTGTCTGTCGGGCTCGTGAGAAGAACTTTGACGTGTGTCTCAACCCTTGGGTCACTCGTCAACTGCAGTATCTCAAACAGGACTTTCTCCACATACATTCCTTGCATCATATCCTCATCTTCATAGACATTCACACTGTCGATCACGCAAAAGAGTGTTGTGTCGTTGCGTAAACGACGAACGAGGACAGCGAATAGTTGACAGAGTTCCTCAATATTCTTAACTCCTCTCTTTAACAAAGGAAGGTTCACTTCTTGGGCAACCCTGTCAAGATCTGCATCGTCAAAGCCATACTGACGAAGGCGCTGAACTGTGAGACTTTTGATAAGCCCAATACCGCCAGTTAGAGGGTCATCTAGGTCAATATGCTGTCCGCAAAAGAACGCAACGGCGCAGAAGCGATCAACCTGGCGCAAGTTTCGCACGATAGCTGCACTGAACAACGATAAAGGCGTGACGCTGGTTCGACTTGGTTTCATGTGTCCGTGAACCAGCAGTTCAGTGGAATTCGTTCTGACAACCCACTGCTTGAACTGTGCGTTCTCGACTAGATGTTCAACTCTCCCTTGATCACGACGATTCACTAGGGCAGCTGAGCCTGAGATCTCAGCCATGTCGACCTTATCAACAGCAGAGAGGTCAAAGTCCAAGTTCATGTTGAGAATTCGTAGAAGCTGAGCTTGTGATATACGTGCTGGGCCAACCCAAGGTCTTCGGTCTCGGCTATGTGATCGCTCCGCTTCGAGCTGTGTATGGAGGCGTGTGTATTTGACCGCAAGCCTTGCATTTTGTCTTTTTTGTTCTAGATATATACGTTAATGAATCTTGTCAAGATGGCGCAGGGATGAACACGAACCGTTCAAAGCAGTCAGGTTGGTGAGGTACTCTTGGGATAGCCTCATAAATGCATTCATCGCATTAGACGCAGTTGTAGCATTAGCCATGTTAGCTGCAGCGTTTTGTTCATTAGCAGTAACATTTCGTTCGTTGGCTGAAGCAAGTCTTCGTTGTTCGGCTGCCACTTTGCGACCGGATTTGTTTATCTCTGACTGGGCGTCTGCGAGTCTAGTTTGTTCTCTCATGATCTTGCTTTGATCTAGTTGGAGCTGTTTCAATTTGTCGATTCCTAGCAACATAATTAGCTATGTATAGTCAAATCGACGTTGATGGGCAGCTCACCTTCTAATGCTTTAATATTCACTGATCGAAGCTCACGGAAACTTCCGATGTTCGCCTTCTCCATCAGTCGTGAACTGCTAGAATTCAGCTCCTCCAGGCAATCCGTTAGACCAGCCTTGTAGCTATCTGCTTGCCACATCGAAAGAAGCATCTTCTTCCCTGCAGGTGGATCAGTAGATGGTAGGCAGAGGAAGGGAATAAGAATTACCTTTCTTCGCCCAGTAGTAATCAATGATATCCTCAATCGCCTGGAGCATTGAGCTAAGAACCTTCTTGGCGGCAGCGACGATGTCCTCTTCTTTTTCGTAAACAGCCACTATGCTCTCGATATCCTCCAACTTCTCTCTGAACTGGCGAAGACTTGACTCGATCTCTTCTCGTATTTTGGCTGTCCTCTTAGCTGCCTGTTTTGCGGTAGCCACCGAGATATATCCAGAGGTATTTGGCCTCTGCATACGTCAAAAACAATGTCAAACACACAGTGGATTACTGAGGAGTAGTCTGTGTTTGGTAGGAGAGAGAGTAATCTCTTTCCTTCGTCAACATTGTCTGTCATTTTGTGCGCTGACCGTTTCCAGAACCCGATAAATCCTGAGTAGTCGTAGTAATTCGCTCTGGCCTTTTCGAGGACATTTACGATGTCAACCCATCCTTTCAAGTCGCGAACACTGCGTGTTGTCCCAGCAAGCCTTTTAGGCTCATCGCGAGTGTATTTGAGCTCTTCTATCGCTTCAGGGAGCATCTCTTCCCAGAAAGGTCGTCTATCAGAATCCTTAGGGGTATCGTCAGGGAGTATATCTGGAAGGTCATGCTCTCCAGGCTGCTCAGTGCCGGCGTCGACATCTTGACTGGGCGCCATTGGCTCAAACCGTCCCCGAGCTGTGCTAAATTGTACATCAGGGTTGGCGAAAGCCTCATGGAATTCGGGAAGGCGTTCTTTAATGAACTCAAGACACTGTTGCCGTCTTACGAACCCTCTATTCTTATTCTGGATATCGGCCATGAGTTTGATCATGGCCAACAAGCTCGAGGGCCGCTGAGAAGAAGTGATGGGGTTTTTTGGCGCATTAGGAACTCAGCCCCATTGCATCAGCACAGCCTGATCTTGGATGCACTGGCGAAGAGGGCTCTAGCGATAAGCCAAATTGCAATGCGCGTTTTCCGAAGCTGAACGCACTGGCTGACAGAGGTACTCTCAATCGCGTAGTAGGTGGGCGGAACTGTGCCCGTGAGCGAAGACCACGTATAATCTCGGCGCTCGTGAGAACGCCCCCTCTGCTGAAGATGTCTGTCACCCTCTTTCAATGGCAACCGAGTCCTAATGGTGGTCAGTAGATATGGATGATCCCATTTCAGCTCCAGTGAATATTGCAGCATAAGCACACCGGCTTATGCGTAATGCTAGCAAAAGCCCAATCATTAGGCGCATTTCAACCAGGGTCTGATGCATGTAAGCGCTCTGTATTCGAGGCCAGAAAGCATTTTTCTATTGCTGTTTCTTTATCAAAAGCGAGACCGTCTACAGTGCTTGATTTTATGAATGAAAAGAAAGAGGAGTTAGTAAGGACCATGCCGTGACACATTGACTTGATATCCGGTCAATGATAAGAGTAGGTGCTTTGGTTTAGCAACAGGGTTGCATTGTGATGTGACGTGTCTTGCATGCATATTCTTGCCTGATAATCCTCCTCACCCATGGGTCGCACATCATTCATCCTCTCGCCCCCGTAGGACCACTTTGAGAATCAGGCTCTGGCACACGGTCAAACAGCGAGCTTGACCCCCGCTGTTGAGCAATTTATCACACTATAAGCTCGCCCAGTTGAAATTACTTACGAATGGTATCCCAGAAGCTTGTGTCTGTCAACTGATAATCTGTTTATCGGAGAATACGATGAAAGAATCTCTCGCAATGGCTCGTCCACTGGAAGTTGAGGCTCCAACCGTAAGCAACGACAAATCCGCCAACATTGCACACAACGAAGCAAGTGATGAGTCAATTGTAGGCTCAAATATCGCCGCCGAGGTCCCTCATAACTCCAGAAAGTTGCACCCTAGTCAGAATCAGAACAAGCCATCTGGGAGTGCGACTCCACGCGATGACGCTGGCGATATGCAAGCCGCGATCAAACGGCTTAGTCGCCAGATCCAGGATCTCAAGATGATCCATCAAGAAGAGCGAGAACAGTTCGAGGATGCTTGGGAGGAAGACTATGAGTTCAGAAGCTGGGGCACGCGCGAAGTCAAAGCACCTGGAATGCCCTTCACCCGAAGCCATCGCGCATACGTCAGCGAGAAAGTTGATAAAGATTTCCCTGAAGAGGTGGATCTAGCCGAAGCTATTCACTATGCCCGAGACGTTGAGAGACAGGAAATTCACGCTTGGAGACTTGCTCACCCCGGACAAGAATTTCAGGATCCGTAATCAAAGACTGGCCCGCCAAGTACCTCAATGCTTAATCGCGTGCCATGGGCCGAGTTCCAAGTCTCACTCAAGGTCACGGACCAGGTCAATCGATTTGCGATTGACGTACTAGTTGGGGAACCGAGCGTGAAGTTGACACTGCCAACCCTTCGTTATCGCACAGGAGGAGCTGCAAGATACGGGTTCGACACCAGTGGCGGAGCTGCCAGTGCTCCTTCGGCGGCAGCAAATCTCAGAAAACCGACTGGCAGAACTATGTCTCGTGGCCAGGGACCACTACCTGAACGTATCCGTATCAGCTCGACCGCGATTCTGAGAATTCTCAGCAAGATCTTCCAAGAGCAAATCTCAACCAACTTTGAGCCAGTCTTGATAATGAGGCCGTTTCGTGGGCTGATCTTGTACAAGGATGAGATCCGAAAATGGAGAGATGATCTTGAGAAGAATGTCATCAAGGCTCAAATAGAAGCTGAAAAGACTCAAAAAGAGGAGGCTCAAAAGGAGGAGCAGTCAAAGAAGAGTGACGATAAAGAGGAAGAAATCACGGAAGACGCCGTCGTAGCCAAAGTGGTCGTCGACTCATCCGCCAACCAAGAAGAACCAGAGGCTTTTGATAAGAAACTGGAGGGAGAGCCCGAAGGAAAAGATCCTCAAAGCACTGTTGATGATGTATCCAACAACGATACAGAGGAGAAAGATGAGACCAAAAAAAACGAAGACAAGAACGATGATAAAGAGAGTGAAAGAATGGAGAGGCGA
Organism: Fusarium mexicanum; assembly: GCA_013396015.1. Taxonomy (NCBI): domain Eukaryota; kingdom Fungi; phylum Ascomycota; class Sordariomycetes; order Hypocreales; family Nectriaceae; genus Fusarium; species Fusarium mexicanum. Next base: position 35,283 of record JAAOAM010000376.1, read on the forward strand.
TCTAGGCGAGGGAGTACGGAGTCTATGGACACCGAGGTCCCCGATGCTCTCATAAACACCCAAGAAGCTCTTGAGGACCTCAACTGCCTTGTCGACTTCATTGATCACGACTTGGAAGATAAGATGCCATACCTCGCTAGTGACGAGTGCACAAAGGTCATGTGGAGCGACATATGGCACCTCTTCAAGCCAGGTGACTTTGTGGTCAGCAAGGACGAGAAGCAGGCATACCGCGTTATCCAGGTCAAACACGCGACACACAGCATGAAGCCACCAACTGGAAGAAACCTCTGGATGTCTGAGGCGAAGGCTAAAGTTGACGATTCACCAATTACTATTCAGTGTGTTTTCCTAGACTTCGATGGGGAGCGAATCAGCCCAGTTACCCAGACCATAGACATTCATCGGTACGAAGGGGAGAGAAGTATCCGGTCTCTCTCTGTCGTGCCTCTACGACGTGCCAAGACTCGAGGCTTAAGGGAGACTTTGATTAAGCGTGGATCTATGTTTATCGAAGCCTGTGATCCACAGCGCCGAGGTATCCCAATGCACTACTCTGGCCTCTCATTAGAAACACAGGAGGAAATCGACAGCCAGGTCGTGGTTGACTTCGAAGAAGCCTTTGCTAGTGACGATGTCGGAGGCAGAACAAAACCATCAGGCTGGACGATAGAGAAGCTGGTCCTCGAATGCTTTGCCAGCAACATAAAAGATGAAATGCAGCTCTACCTACAAGACGTGCAAACAAATTGGAAACCCGAGCTCAAAGACATCGACCCGGGCGGTCACTCTGATGCAGACTACACATCTGATTCAGACAGCACGAGGAGTCGCCATCGCCGGGCGCAGGTGAATCGGACTTGTCTTCCAGAGTGTTTTTCCAATGAGAATATTCATGACGATGTTTTCGTGGAGCACAACAGAAGCAGTGAATTTGTGCAGAGTCAGTTTTGGGAGGACGATATGAATGAGGGGATGCCGTCTTTGACTATCGCGTCGAGATCGTTGAGAGACGCGATGGAGGATGAGGAGTACATCACTGATGATGACAAGTTGATTACGAGTCAAGCACCTAGGCAAGCCCCCTGCGGTAACGCAGGAGGCAGTAGGTTAAGGATTAAAAAAAAGCTATAATTAGTCTAGATTAAATAAAGCCTAATTTTCCCTGCCTTAAAGGTTAAATAGTAATAGTATAAGGAAGTAATAAGGAATTAGGCTAGATTAAATTATAAAGGGTAGTAACCCTAGATAACTGCAGGCAGCTTAATAAGACTCCAATTCACAAGTTAATTACGAGCTACAGGGTGTTTGGGTTCATTATAAGGAGTAGAAAGTGGGGTGAGTATACCTCTAGCGTGCCACCCGGTGTCTTCTTGGAGGAGCCAGGTTGTGATAAGACGCTGAACTGACATAAACTCCTCACAGCTAAGCTCGACTTGACATATCTCGGACCTATGAAGGGGCAGAACACATTCGACTTACTCGTGCTTCCACCTGGTCACAGAGAAATGGTGGAAAGTCTGGTAACACAGCATTTCTTGGACAAGGTGTCTGCTTACGATGAGACTGATGAAGTGGATATCGTCCGTGGGAAAGGTATCTAATATCAGTCCCAAAGCCATTGACAAACACTAACATGGATCGTAGGCAAGGGTTTGATTTTGCTTCTACATGGAGCACCTGGAGTAGGAAAGACGACGACAGCAGGTAAGCTTATTGAACTGCTGCTGCTGTATACATATGGCTTCGACTGACATGGACAGAATGTGTTGCAACCTACTTCCACAAACCTTTATTCCAGATAACTTGCGGTAGGCGTGGCACTCTCTTTCAGCCTTGATGCGTGGTAGCTGACTAGAAGTTATAGGAGACTTGGGTTCGACAGCAGACGTTGTCGAGAGTCGCTTGGAGAAGAACTTAGCCCTCGCAAGTCGATGGGGCTGCATTCTGCTTATCGATGAAGCAGACGTTTTCCTCGAGGCTCGACAGACAGAAAACTTTGATCGTAACAGTCTTGTCGCTGGTAAGCAAAAAGCTCCCTGAAATATTGTAGCGTACTGACCGTCGTTTCTCACCCCACAGTCTTCCTTCGGACGCTAGAATACTATACCGGTATTCTCTTCCTCACCATCAACCGTGTCGGCACCTTTGACGAAGCTTTCACGTCACGCATCCACATCAGTCTATACTACCCTCCTCTCAACCTAGAATCCACAGTTGCCGTCTTCAAGGTGAATCTCACTCGCATCAAAGCCCGCTTCGAGAAGAAGAAAGAGAGAGGGGAAGCAGAGCTTGAGCTAGATGAAATGTCAATCACTACATTCATTCATCGGTATTTTTAGAAGAATAAGGACGCTCGCTGGAACGGTCGGCAGATCCGTAATGCTTGTCAGACAGCGTTAGCACTTGCTGAATTTGAGGGCTAAAAGTTAGCCAATCCATAGGCGAGTGGCGGGCGCAACATCATGGAGTTCGCAGCTATGTCAAAGAAGATGATCAAAGTGAAGTTGGCAGAAAAGCACTTTCAAGACGTTGCCAAGGCTTATCTGGCATTCATAAAGTATCTTCGAGAAGTACACGGCGTCAGTGCAGCGCAGCAAGCTAAGGACTACCGTCTGCGTCATGATCGATGGGGTCTTGGTGAGTCAGCTAGTCTGCTTACTTCCAGACAAAGAGAGTATGGAGCAGAGGGCATGCCAGAATATGGGCATGCCAGAATATGGGCAGCGATATGGTCCGAGACCAAGCGGAAGAGGAGACCAGCAAACACGAGGGCCACGGTATCGACAAGAACAGAACGTGGACGATGAGAACATCGCAGAAGATTACGGATACAGCAATTAATACCACGGGTACGAGGATGACCAAGGGCTTATGCAGGACGACGACGATGGTAGGGACTTTGAGAATGGTCCGTCGTTCGATGAGGAAGATGACTATGACGAAGGCTACGAAGAGCGCCCCGCTGCACGGGGCAAACAACCGGCGCAGAAATATGACGAAGATAACGAGTACTACCCAGGTGATCAGCAGGAAACTTCCAAGTATCGACCAGGTCCGTCCTAGCCAGAACGACATGCGGCCCGTGGTGGGAACCGTGGAAGAGGCTCCGGGCGCAGCCAACAAGTGTCGCGAAGGGGTGATCACGCTCACAAGAGAATAGTGGTGCCAGACGCATATAGAAAGATGCCTCCTGATGAAGCGGATTAAATAGGGTGTTTAGGAAATGTTACATCTTGAGAAGTTGCTGTGTATTACGGAACCATGTGATGGCCGAGCATTGTATAACGATAAGCAAGCCGATAGTATTTTAGTTATAATTATAACTTAAGGTTAGCTATTAAGTTAACTATAGTATATCTACAGTATATAACCACTAGATAGTGAGCTATATGGTTATCGCATACATTTTTATGAGTTCTGCTTTCCACTTCCTCTTAGAACGACCCTGTCGTCTTTGTGAATTTAGATGAGTAACTCCGCCAGAACCTTCTTATCACCCGACTTAATTATAGTAGTTGAAAATAAAGACTATTCTTCTTATGAACAACTCTAATGCAATAAGGACACATCCATTTCTTGTGCTTTTACTTGTTTATACCTGTTATATCATCTCACGGGCGTTTGGGGGCGTCATCTAGACCATACTATCATCATTTCGGCCTTATTCACCTTGTCAGAGCCAACAAGTCAAATAATTAGCGAGCAAAAAGGAACAAGTCTGATCGTGGAATGGTAAACAAAAACATGTAATCTGGATATATGTTTTGCTTTCAGCTAATATCTAACTCTCAGAACTATGGCAATCTTCTAACTAATTTCCATCTGTCAGTTTTGTATCAGCGCGTATTAATTCCTTCAACATCAGATTTGTCTTGACTGTATCGACATGGTCTTTTCCTAGGAGCTGTGTTTGCGTCTTTAGTGTTTCTTGGAAAAGCTTCTTCGCTTTTACAGGCTGTCCTTGTAATCTCAGATTCAGGGCCAGACTGCACGCGGTTCGCAATAGAGCTGGATCATCGGGGTCAAGTAGACTTCTCTGCGCGTCAAGAATACGATGCAGTTCTTTCCCTGCAACGTCAATCGATCCATGTTCTTGTAGCAAAAGAGCAGCGCTATGTCTTGTCACGAGTGTGTCTGGATGATCCCATCCTAGGATCTCCATCTGTTCTGGCAAAAGAGTCTGCAGCACTTCTTGCGTGTCCTCTAGTCTTCTTTGACGACCATAGGAGCAGACAAGGTTACCAAGGATTCGGAATCGCAATACCAGTGCTTCGCGAGTCTGTTCTTTCAGTCCATCGGCAAGGGCGCAATGATACAGCTTCTCAGCTTTATCGAACTCTCCTTTACTGTCGTATGCCAACGCCAGGTTATAATGGTGACGGGCTGTGCCTATATGGTCGGCCTTTCTTTTGCATTGGTGCCAGTCCAAGATACGCTTATATAGGTCGACTGTGTTGCTGGAGCCTTTTTTCTGGCGCTGCGCCAGTTGCATGCCGGCAAGTTCGCTTACACGACCAATAGTTTTTTCATGGTCTTTACCGTAATCTTTGCTTGTGCTTAGCTTATCGACGTCAGCTTGTGTGGTGGTGAGGCTTCTTGCGCCGGGTTCTTGGGTCATCATTTGAGACTCCCTTTTCAGGGCCTTCTTGACATGCTCAACGTCCTTCTTGGTCTGTGTCATGATATCCTCTCTGTTCTTGATAGTAGTACCGGCCTCCAGTATTTTGATGCACTTTTGGAGTTGTGCCAGAGCACGAGAACATTGCTTCGAGCGATTGTAGTGCTCGAAGACGGCACGATGTAACTTGAGCATATTTTCTTTCATGACGCTAGAGTGAGCATCACACTTCAAGAGGGCTAATGCACAAGACAGGAGACCCTCGCTTGTCTCGGGTGTCAGTCTCTCGCACATTACCGAAAGTGCAAGCTCCTCAATTGCGACCTTTTGGTCAGGATGCTTAGCCAACCAGTCGCGAATACACACCCTGATGGCACTTGTGACGTGATAGACTCGCTTATCCGTTGAAGGCTCGACGATGCCGTATCTCACCAGGATAGGTATTTGTTTTGAGATCTGAGCCCGGTCCAAGAGTGTTCCGGGAACACTCTGTAGGTCGATTGCACCCATCATAAGCATTAGATCCACAGATTCTGGGTATTCTTTCCTCATAAGGTCCAAGAGCAAGTTCCACGCTCTTGCCGTCGGACGCTTTTCTTGAGCCTGCGCTTTAACGGCGTTCAAGACGTCTTGGCGTTTCATCGATGACCGAACTTGCTCTTGGTAGATTTGTAACAAGACGAAACCGATAGGGAGACTGTCCACTGCCTTGCCAATCTCCTTGATCCATCTGTTTCGGTCTGCATCTTTGGTAATTCTACCAATCATTAGTATTGAGGCGTCTTTCTCATTCAGTTTTGGCATTTCGGTTGAGTTATCAGACAGATTTCCCACCTGGCGCAAGGATAGACTCTTGGATTGTGTTGTGATAAGGACACTTGAGTGGACGCTGTCGGGGATGAAACCCAGCAGAGACCTTCCAGTGTGCTGCGCACTTGTGGCCTGCAGTAAAGTTTCGTCTTCCAAGCCATCCAGAATCATAAGCCAATGGCCGCTCGACTCGTACCGTAGAAATTTCCAGACCGTCTCAAGTATCATGCTCATGTCCATACCGTCTCTAACGAGCCGGCGGTCTTCGGCGATGCGTTTGTAAGAGCATTCAAACTGCTCAGCCGATCCAGCGTTGACCCAAAGGATGTGAGAGGCAGGGTATTGTCTCCGATACCTATGTGCGTATTCCACGGCTACGTGAGATTTTCTAGAAGCGCTCAGTCACTAGGTATTCCGAAAGTGGCCACGCTAGACAACGTACCCGGTTCCTGCTGGCCCATAAAGAGCGACGCGTCCGCTGGACTCGAACTTTTGCGCAATCTTGTCAAGCAATCCACCGCGCGGTGCGAATCTATCTTCGGTCGCGATGGGGGCAGGGAGAGTGGGAATCAAGTGCCCACGGTCAAGTTTAGCTCTAGCAGAGCTTACTTCTACCAAATCAAGATGTTAGACAAACTTTCATGTAGTAGTTCAAAACAGGTAAAGTCTCATTCATGTCTATCTCAGCCTCTTCTCCCATCATGTCGACTTTCTTTCTCAGCGAAACCTAGGGGAGAGTTGAATGACACGACCGGGAAATGTATCAGTGCTGTATTCAAACCCCCTTATGTCGCTTTCATATGGGAGTAGCATTTTGGGCTCTGCCTTACCTCTGTTACCCATTTCTATACTCTTTTGCGCCATCCGAACAACCTCTCTGCTTACACTTTGGTAGTTGTTGTCTTGCTCATTCTCAAACTTGTTCATTGAGAAATGGTCGAGCGGAAGCTCTTCTTTTTGATGACCGCTCAGTGTGCCTGATGTTTCATCGACAAGGAATGCCTATTCGGACGAATCAGTCTGCGAATCGCGAGAAGTCTCAAGGCTAACATACCGGTGCTTTCAAGCCAACGATTGCTCCGACGTTGGTGATTCTTTGCTCATAGAAGCAGAATATATCGGGACGTCTGGCAATGTTATGAACACGTCGGGTAAAGTTGTGGACCACACTCTTTAGAACATCACTGTTGCGTTCGACTGAACCAAGAATGTTGGGCTCAACGTGGAGTTTGCTGGCAAGGATGCTCTGATAGATCTGTCCCTGTGTTGAGAGGACACCATCTGCGACACCATGATGAGGTGTGCCAAGAAAGACCATACCGTTGACATTGTCTGTGGAAAGATTGGACCAGTCCTCTGGCTGTAGATGGAGACTGAGATACGCCTACAGAGTTTTAGCACATATTGTTCCATGACTCGGCATCAAGACTTACCTGCTGCATCACGAGGCCACCAAGGCAATGTCCAATGAATATGACCGGTCGCTCAGGGCATTTCTGGGTCACAGTTACATTAGTATCAGCAGAACAAGTTACTTGTAACTTTTTTAAATACCTTTCTCTCATGGCCAAGGCTTCTCAAAAGTTTCGCTGCCACACCTTCGAGGCTGGATTTCACGGCGCTATCCCCGATCCACTGCGAGTTGTAGCAGTAGCTCATAATTCGAGCATCTGGGAGCTCCGATGGTAGCATGTCTTTGTCGCTCAACCAATTACGTTTTGACGCGTGGTGGTTCCACGTATCACTGGGGTTCACGCCTAGACCGTGAACAGCTACAATACTTCAAGGTGATGAGCGGCTGTTGTGAACAGAAGTATGAGGGAAAACTTACTCTATGTTGGTGTCTTGTCCTTGTGGCGGTGTGTAGTATGTTTTCAACCCCTCATCCTGCGGTCTGATCTTAACCAGGCCGGGTATCATCTGCTGCATCTTGGATGGCTTGCTTTGGACGTCTTGGTTTGCTGATGCAGGTGTTTTTTCGACTTGAGTCTTTTCAGAGGCCTTGCTATCAACACTTGGCTTGGAGGAAAGCGCTTCGTGTGCTTTCTCCGAACCAGATTGAGGTTTCTCCACGGTCAATTCTGTTTGGGAACTCATGTTGTCTTGGAAATCAAGACCTGGGTCCGTTGATCAAACCTCGAGTCCCAATACAAAGCTAGCGACGAATGAGAATTGATGGTTGGTATAAGTGGACTATTAGCCAAGCGCAAGCACTTTAGGTAGTAGTAGTAGTAGTACAAATGTGGGATGACTCCTTATAATTCTGAAGTATGAGTATAGGCTATTGTGCTTAAATCATGGAAGAGCTGCGTCTTTTACAATAATCGAAGCTGATGCTTGAAATCGGCACTCTAAGATAACGTTCTATAATCAGATGGCTATCTTTCAGCCGCTCGACCGGAAAGACACATGAGCAAGGGCTGCGCCGTGCTGACTGCAGACCCCGCCCCCAAACATCCCGTCGATTACACCGAATGAGCAAGTGATAAGCACAGCCTGATTTTTTCAATATTGGTTTTCATGCCATCCAGTGTGCGAAATCGAAACTTTTACTGTATACATAACAAGAAGTAGTATTAACTCATCTCCACTCACATGATGTTATCAGACCGGGCAACTATCTGCTACACCAAGAAGGAAGCAATACAGACGCATGGCGCTCCTTGTTGCAACCTCGCTTACGATAATTCCTAGACAAGGTGACCTCCGCGAGGCAAAATGCACCTTACAATAGTTCTTTGGTGCGTTGGCATTTCCCTCAGCCTGCTTGGGGTTACAGAATTGTCCTCACTGCATGGACAGTTATTTCGGTGCCTATTGACGTCTGTAATTATCTATACCGCATTTCGCTATCTGGTGCGACGCTGTTACCCACGCTCACGACACAGACTTTCCTCCGAGCATCATTTTAAACCATGGATGTTCATCCTCCTTTCAGGCTGGACGAGAACGTGATCCTCGGTCCCGATGCTGCCATGCCTGTTCCGGGCCATCCCACTGTCACTCTCGCTGACTCGCACGAGGCAGCCCTTTTCCTAAAGCGGGAGTTGTCGACCGAGAGGCTGAGACAACTGTATAGACTCTTGTTTCTCGTTTCCCGCCCCCGGAACATCAGCTCCCTGTCCCAGCAGATTGTCAAGGGCCGAGAGATTTGCATTTCCGAGCTCCCAGACCACCACCTCGTCTGGCACCACAAGCGTGTTCTCATCAAGCCTGTGCCAAAGTTCCTCCTTAGCCATGCCTTCTGGGCCGCGAACCTCCGGCCCAACTTGGAGGCTGAGTACCAGTTCCGACTCGAAGCCTTGGGCTTCCTTCGGACTTACTCGGCACTAATCCTGCATGAGTCCGACTTCGACCTGGCCCTGCAGTTGAGGCTGGTGCCAAAGACTTTTACATGGGAGACTTGGTGCATCTTCATCGCAGCGTTCAAAAACATGAGCGACAAGGCTGTGTCCAAGCGGTATCACTATGGGGAGATTCGCCTGACACGTCTCAATTTCTGGCACAGTCTTATTCTGGGCACAAGTTTTCTGGAGATCAATGGCCATTATGGCCGTTATTTTGCAGGCATTGGTGGACCTATGCTGTTCACCCTTGCAGCGATCACTGTGATTTTGGGCGCAATGCAAATTGGGTTGGAGACGAATGGCCACTATTACCGAACACTAGGTACAACCGTGGTTCCTTTGGTGGTTGTGGCAACTGTGGTGTCCTTGGCCTTCTTCCCTTTGCTCTATATATTCTTCTTGCTACGGGAGCTGTACTTCTTCATCTTTCACTTTCGAAAGCTAGAGTAGGGTGAGGACTTCAACAAAAAATTACAATCTACTATTTGTCCAGTAACAATCCGTTTCTTCTTTATTAGTAGTAATACAGATGTATATATGAAATAAGCGTGTTCTCTTCCTTGCTTGATGCCTTCATATCTCTGCTCATTATCGCCTTAGCTTTTGCTTAGCTCGTGCCTCTTCCATTTTCATCTTGTGTTCCCTGGCTTTCAACGCATGGGCAGACCGATCACTAGCCGCTTTGAGGGCTTGCGCTTGTTTCTGGCCAGCGAGCTTAGAAGACTGGGCCTCGGATGCGAGAACATTCTGCATCTTTTGCTGACCTATCTTGGACTTGGCCTGTTGCTCTTGGAAGCTAAGTTTCAGCTGCTGCTGCGTCTGCTGTGTGGTCACGTCAATATACGCATTGCGTGCCTTGTGTTGTTCGACTTGTTGCTGGCCAGCCGCCACGAGAGCATTCTTTCGTTCAAGCGCGCTTTGCTGTAGCTCCGTCTTCTCGGTCTGATTGACGATGTCAACCTGGTGTGTTCGGTAGCTGTGCTCCAGCTTCTGACTAATATGCATGTCCTGAATATATCCCTTGTGAAGAGCCTCTTCATGCATGAAGCGCAATTTCGTCTGGTGGTCCTGTTCGCGCTTTTCTCGAAGCTCTTTGTCTACTAATCGTTTTGCATTCCTGTCCAGGATATGTTGAGGGGCGCCCACGACGTCTTCAGGGAGAAGTTGATGGCCTTCGGCAGGGCCATACTCGGGGAACTTTCGATCTTGGCATTGGGCCATGTAAAGCATGGTCCTCAGTTCTTCCACATGACGATGGTCACCAGCGAAGCAGCTGCTGATGAGGTACATGGTCGGAGAAAAGTACCATTTAGTCCCAGATTCCAGGTGTTGAATATAGACATTGTCAGGGTGATTGATTTGCGCCCACATAGCAACTTTTATCAGTGCCCTGGTGACGGAGATGGGCTGAGGGTTTTCCAAAGCAAGAAAAAGGGAGTTCTTTCTACCACTAGGGATATGTGGTAGTAAAAGGTCTGCTTTCGACTCTGCTAGGGTACGTATTGTCTGCTCCAATCGAAGCATGTCCCCCATATCTTGGACACGGGACGCGAGCTCTTGGATGGCTGTCCTTCCGTTGTGCCGCTTTGTGTGGCTCGGATAGTTTGCGTTATGCTTGCCTTTCAGTAAGGCCGCAACAACTTCGTGATGCAAGTTGCGAGAAGCTTCGTGAAGACTGCCATCATCGGTACTGGACTTGGCCTTGATCAGACTCTTGACGGAAGCTAAATCCCCTGCCCTTGATGCAAATAGCAGCGCGTTGTCCTCGTTGCAGTCGCGGTTTAAAGAGCTAGCATTGGCCTTGAGCAGTAGTTCTACTACGTCGTGTCGTTGGGCTTTAGCTGCTAGCATCAATGCCGTCAGTTTCGACTTGGGTGCGATATAGTCAACATTTGCTGCTTTCGAGTTAAAAAATGCTCTTTTTTCTTAAGGAAGCGGTGAGGGGTCTGGTCTAACTTACCTTGAGCTTTCACCAAAACCTTCAGAACGTCAATAGATATGGCATTGCTTTGGGCTAGCACCCACAGTAATGCTGTAGTCGACTCTTCGCCAAATTCGGGACTCAATGATGCCAAGAATTGCTTGTCTGGGCTGCAACTGAGTTTCAGCAACCGCTTGATCAGAAGCACAGATTGAGAGTGAACAGATATGCAGGCAGCCACTGAAGAGAGGCCGGATAGTGGCAAGGACATCTCCAAGTCTATCTTGTTTCCCAGAGGTTTGGCGGCCTCTAGAATCGTCTCTATCAACTCGAGAGCGACAGGTTCTTCGAGTGGCGTCGCCAGCACTGTCGCGAAAGATCTAGAGAGTGTATCGCTATTCAAGTGGTACTCTACCAACTTCTTCAAGAGAGTCACATCACCAGCTCGGACGGCAATATTGGCAGCCTCACCATGCTTGAAGTTGACGTCGGCATATTCAAGTAGAGTGTCGACCAAATCCTCTGACGCTCTCTTGTTGACATATGAGTTCAAGGCTGATATGAGCGCTGCACTGACTGGGTCACCACTACAGCCCGCCTCGAGGATCGAGTTGACAGCCTCCAAGTTTTCATCAGACGGCCACGTTGCGCATCCTGTGGTCATGGCTTGAAAGGCTCCCGGTAGGGCATCACGGTTGACCATAGGTAACAGCAGATGGAATGCCTCGAGGTTACATTGACCGGCCGCTGTGCAGAAAGCATTATCGACGTGTTGTCCCGAAGCGCCACGTCGCAGCAGAGCCTGTATGGTAGGTAGACCGCGTCGACTTGGCCAGGCACTATTCGATGTCGCTGAAACAAAGGCTTCGATAATGAGGGTTTGTGGAGAATGGGAAATGGGAGCCAAGAACTCAAGCAGGTCCAAGTGCAGTTCCTTTGCAGCGGCGATGATAGCAATGCGCTCCAAACGGTTCTTGGAGCCACATTCCCCGGCTGCCAGGAGTAATCTCGTGATTTGTAGTCTTGTTTCAGAATCTTGAATTCTGACGGCATGTTTCAAGCCATTTTCCAGCGTTTCAGGTGAAGGTTGGCATTGCAACAATAGACCAACTGCACTAGTTTGCTGAGACAGCACCGCTGTGATGACTGCTTGGCCTCGGTTCCAGTTGATATCTGCCGCTCCTTTGAGGAGAAGCAGACGAGCAAGTTCCAAGCGCCGACGGTCGTCCCCTAACATTCTGGTTATGTCTAACACTCCGACTAGAGCTTGGGAGACGCAATCGCCACGAAGCCCCGCAACAAGAAGTTGATCCATCATTTGGTACGCAAGTTCGACATCTTGAAGCTGCGTGACCTGCACCATAGCCTGTATGGCAACTTGTGGCGGGGGTTTGTAACGAAGCACGAGTGCGAGCATGGCGGGATCCCTCGTACGTACCGCAGCTGTGATTGCAGCGCCGTTATCAGTGGCGATATCCGCACCATGCTGGAGCAGGCTATTCACCAGTTTGGGCTGTATACTCGAAACTGCATTGACTAGAGTGGCATTGGTGTTGGATCCTTTCGCTCCTGCAGAAGCACAGGCCAGCAGTACTTCGAACTGCTTGTGACTGTATGCTAATCCCAAAGTCTTGTCCAAGAATGCTGGAGATAGCCTACTCTGCCCGACAGACACCGCAAGAATAGCGACTTGTTCCAGTCCGGCTTGGATGGCTGACTGCACAACCGCCCCGTCGTTGGCAGTTGGGTCTGCTCCTTTGTTAAGTAATATAGTTGCCTTTGGAGAACTCCCAACGACAATCGCTTTTGCCAGGCCCTGATTACGGCATACTTGGCATGCACCATTGGTATCTCGGAGAAGCATCTCGATCAGGTCAACTGGACCAGTCTCAACAGCCCTGAGAAAGGCGTCACAAAGAGGTGATGCATCGCCACCACGAGCCAACAGTATGTATGTCTTGTTGGCATCACCCGAAGCTATTGCTACGGGCAGTGCTTCCTTGACAGCCTCGCCATCGGCCTTTTGGGCTAGGATATAGAAAATTTCTCCGGTGCAGTTCTTCACTGCGTCCCGGAGGACATGGTTTCGCACGTCCTGTTGGTTGACATCCTGGAGTTTCTTGAAGACGCTGGTGCTTTTGTACCGCTCAATATTGACGTCTGCTCCGGCCTCTAACAAGGCACAGACGAGTCCAGGAGTCGCATCAGGAACCCCACCACGACAAACAGTGGCGAGTACCGGATTGGCGTCCTTGATGGTGAATGGGAGTGATTGACTCTTATGATTTCTGATTCTGTGCTGCGACATGAGCTGATGACAGCGTTCAGTGTCACTTGTAGTCGGTCTTGTCAGTGTGAACTGCATTGAAATCACCCGACGAGACATAGACTCGCTGAGAGGAGGGGAGGAAGGCGGCGTCATCATGGTGAAGGATAATTCGATAGGACAAGGAAGCCTGTAAAGTCTCAGAATGATGGAAGGTTTTGAGAAGTTAAGAGGCAGGCCATATGATGGACGCACCACAAGATCAGATAGGAGATGATAAGAAGAACTCCAAGAAATAGAAGCGATCTTTCTCGCATTGGTCAGACTATTTTTGGTACGATTGGAAACACAAAGACATGGATCGCATCTGCCGCAGCTCCAGAACAGGCATCAGCTGGTCCTACCGATTCAACCCTCCCGGACCAGGTTGTCCGATCCTTTTGCGTCAGGCCAGTTGAATGATAAAAATAACTATAGAGGTTGTCTAGAGCGCTTCTCGCCACATGTTCGGCCCCCATTTGTATCCTTCAACTCAACCGTGAGTTGGTACATTAACGAGAGAGCCTTACGCCAAGACAGTTCAGCCGCAAAACCAAGCTCAATGCGCGTATGCAATGAATCGGTCATCGGGCCTCATATTGTTACTCCTTGCTGTTTTAGGAAGGTTCTTAGGCAGCCGACTCGTAGGGTCGACTGATGTGATGTACCTTTGAGGCTGAGAGTGCGAGCCTGATCTTGGTGGACTGTGCGATGAGTCTTTGCGTGCTTAGTGTAGGCGGGCCGTCCGTTCCCGCATATGCACGAATTCAATAGTTTGCCAAGTCTGTACACCAACTTATATCTTAGTGCTTATAGCTGCGGCAGCCTGATGCCACTTCGGTTAAGCATATCATGTGAAGTTGATAAAATTAGTTCAACGGCAGTTAACCGATCGGGCAAGGCGATTACACCGGCTGCGCGAAACTTCATACATATCCATCTCTGGAATAATTGGTATGCCATATGTCATTCAATTTTTTCCAACCATTACTATACCACAACAAAACCACTTTACCTCAGCGATTGCTCAGTATGAGCCAGTACATTGTCCCCGGCTCCGCGGAGCATGTCTCCTCCTTGCTCTCAGGATATGGTCTAGGCTGTCCGCACTACCTGGTCTGTTCCTCGGGAGTTTCACAGGCCCGGCATTATCCGAAGCGTCTGGGTTTCTTTTCATCACACAACCCAGATTTGGTCATCTTTTACGTTGACACAAAGAATATTTGCTCAGACTGCTTGAAGCTATTTGTCCCTTCTGGCTTCAACTACTGGTCTTCCCTGCCTGACCCCAATGGAGGAGGTGAGAATTTGGATAGTCCTCCCCGGAAATGGCTTTTCCCGAATGGGCAAGCAGAGCATTTCATCAATCTGCGCAAAATCGGAGGTGGTGCCTCTGATCCCGCTATTGTCCCGCTGCCATCATCTCCAGTGGCTACGGCTGCATGGGAATGGATCAAATCACAGAAAAGGCCATTCTATATAGATCAACTACATCTAGCTCCCAGATGGTCTCCCGTCAATGAGCGGAATGCCTTGGCCGACTCGGCTACTGGCTGGCAATACGGCATTGCTATTCCGGCACCAACCGTTGAAACAATCTCTGCTCCCACAGACAACAAGAAAACGGTGGCAAAAGCTCCGCAACCAAGTTCCAGCAAAGGACGGCCCTTAAAACCCAAGACATCGGCGGATGCGGTAGATATGCCAGAGAGGAGGAAAATTCGGAAGTCAAAGGAACCAGAAGACACCACAGGCGCACAGGCCGTACCTTTGAGCACGAAAAGAAAGGTTGACGAAACAGGGAGGGTTTCTAAGCCTGTATGCGAGGTTGAACCCGGTGCAAAACAAAATGGCCAGGAGCCGACAAGCTCCAAGGAGCATATTAGTCCCCCCCGCAAAGCAAAGGTTAAATCCAGAACTACTTCAGCACCTGAAGGAGACTTTAAGCTTGTGAAGGCTGGAGGTCCGTCAAAAATAGCTTCTACTCCGGCCTCTCAGTATACTCTTTCGGCCACGGAAGAGTCGAAGCCACAACGAGAACAAGAAAGGCCATATTCGGCTTCTCCAGCAGTACATGGCGCTCCAATTCGCAGAAAGGCTGTTGGTGCTATGAACAAGACAAGCAATACTGCTGTTGAAATCACTAAAGTCGACATTCAAGAAATTGACTCCATGGTGAAGGCGAACGCCAACAGTCGCGGCAAGGAATTAGCATCGGACGTGGTGCCTCTGCTTTCTAAGCCAAGCCCTGGACACCAAAGCCTTGAGACCAAGACTAAATCACCAAAAGAGGAAACAGCCAGCATTAAGTCCAAGAGTACCATCACAACCAAAGATGTGCATGCAAAGCTGAAGGCTGCAGAACCATCGAAGGAAGCATTGAAGAAGAAGTCATCCAAAGCCAAATCTGTTGACATAACAAACGAAATGCCGACCTTGGTGAAGACTGTAGAACAGTCCAAGGGATTTGTTTCCCAAACTACAGTTGGTCCAACCTATACAAGGAGCTGGTACAACTATGATCCATTTTCCTTCGATGGCGCTATGACTCTCTCCGAACTTTCGGACTACAAGCGACGAGCTCGAACAGTCGACAATCACACCGAGAGGGCACCTGAACTTCCGCTGGAGACCTTTCTTCGGGAGACACAGCCGCTAGATAAGTCAGAAACTCTTTCGGGCTTGAAAACTAAAAAGAAGCTGAAGAAGGAAGACCCCCTCACAGCTTTGGTCTCGCCAGCTGCTAAAGACAAAAGGCCATCTAAACTACCTCTTGGCTCGGCGTTGGGTATGGAGGCCGTCCTGGAAGCCGAGTCTTCCTCGGGAAAGAAGTACAAGCCGTCTTCAGCAGAAGGTCCCGTGAAGACCAGACCTGACAAAGTATCCTCAACAAAGCCCGTGGGAGAAACTTTGTCAGAGTGGAGTAAAGAGGTTCAGAAAGTTGCAAAGAAAGGCAAGACTGAACATTCCGGTAGATCTTTCCAAGACCAACTCTCGAACGCCATGAAGAACGGAGTAAAGGTTGCCAGCTCTCAGCCTGGAACGAAAGCTGGCAGTAGAGGTTTTCATTCGAAGGACAAATTATCTCACGGAGCCCACCAGTCTTCCACGACTGTCGCTAATGACGAGCACATTCACCATAAGCAGCCCAAGAAGAAGATTAATGACCTTAAAGGTGGCAAGCCTAGAAAGAAACCGAACAAAAAGCCAGAAAGCAATCCACATACAAATAAACATCACGGACATGAAGATGATACACACGGCTCAGATGGTCACGATTCAACAGGCGAGCAATCAAGCGAGCCTCAGGAGCCAGAGGAGCATCCAGGGGAGCATCCACAACAGTCGGGTGAGCAGCCAGGCGAGCATGGCCAACCAGTTGAACCAGTTGAACCAGTTGAACCAGTTGAACCAGAGAAACTAAACGACCATCAAACGCCAGGCGAGAACGAGCAACCAAGTAAGCATCAACAAGAACTAGGCGAGCATAAACAGCCAGGTGAGCCTGAGAAACCAAACGACCACGAGCAACCAGGAGAGCACAAGCAACAACCAAGCGAGCATTCAGAAGCTGGTGCAAATAATATCGACCCAACAGAGTCTACCCAATCCGCCGTTCAACCTATCAAAAACAGCGCTACGCCGAATAGTCCTGTTGAAAGTAACACAGCAGGGACTGACTTGAAACACAAAGTCTCCTGCGCACCTCAGCCGGCCTCATCAGCGCAACAGTCGATGGATTCACCAGTTGAGCCAAATGCACGAGACCCTTCTTCTGCTGAAAACACTGGTGATTTACATACCCAACCTGATACAGAGCCAGCTAGTGCTACTCCACAAACTCTTGGAATAAGAAATATCCAAGACACCATCTCAGGAACCGAAAGTTCCGCAACAGGGGCCACGACAACCGCTGATGTTACAGTGGCGGTAACCTTGGGAACTTCTTTGTGCGACGCAAAACCTGATCCGAGCTCTTTGAAAGCAAGTAAAACGGACCCACCGTCAACGATATCCTCCAACGGTCCTCAAGAAACCACCGTGGCAGGGCCCGGGTCTGCTCAAGGATACTATAAACAGTCTACATCACAATCAGTACAAAATGTTCAAGCCCAGGTAAACTTTATCTCAGACCCCATCCAAGGATCTAGAGGTGGGCTGGGCGGAAGCGGGCAATCTACTTCTGGGGAACAAAGGCCTTCCACTCCATCGTCGAAGTTGCCGTCCGGCACCGCATTCATAGCCGGGACTGTCATTGCAGGCGCAGCCGTTTTGACTGGCCACCTTGCAGCCACCAATGCGAGTTCCTCCTCTAATTCAAACGATGCGGATGGTGTCCATTCCAATAGCAGTCGTGAAGATCTGGCGGCGCACTGGGGCGATGATTTCGATAGGGTATCTGGCGATCATCAACAACCTGAGCCTGACAATAGCGACATCGATGGCGTCCACGGTGCCCGCTCTGTCACAAGTGATGACGAGGAAGCTTCTGAACACGTAGCTGAGGATGACAACATGTCGCAGCCAGATAGTTTCATCCATCACAGGGAGGTTGAGGATGATCTTTTCAGCTCATTCGACGTTCAAAATGATCTGCATGAGCAGCAATTTCAAAGTTATGAGAACTCGGATATTGATAATGAACCATCGCACGAGGCTATGGAAGGTCATTCCTACAATCCAAGCTCTGAAGATGGTGAGGACGATGAGCAAAGATCTCAACAGCATGATATTGAAAACCAAGAGGGATTCTTCGACAATAGTCAAGAGTCCAGATCGGATGATGGACAGTCTACCAGCGCAGACTTTCCAGAGCAGAGCGACGACAATCAGCAAGGCGACTTTGCCCTGGATAGCTATTCAGACGTAAACTCAGATCATAGCGCGGAAGATGAGGTGCATAGCCAGTACGAAGACGAAGACGAAGACCAAGAAAACAACAGCTCAGATGACAGGTTTGACAACGAATCAGACAATGGAGGCTCGGACCAAGGCTCCAGTACAGATTCTGAACAGAGTATACAAGACGATGCCGAGGATGATTTGGATCCTAGATCCAGTCAAGAGGACTCAAGAGAAGGCGACAGCGAGGCGGCTGGAGATTCGGATCACAGCGGGGACGATGGCTCAGACCACAGTTCAGACGATGATGATGGATCAGATTCCCAAGCAAGCCAATCATCTAAGGATGATCCTGATGACAGCTCAGAGGGAGAAGATGACGAGAGCATAGAAGAAGAGCATTCAGATCCAGAATCTGACGACTCAGAACCAGAGTCAGTGGATGTGTCTGAGCCTGAACAAGTAATGGACTCGGATAGTGAAGGGGACGGCAGTGCTTATTATTCAGACTAGGTTATCTTAATGAATAGATTGTATGCTATACAGTACCTAGTGGTAATACTCACCTCGGTCGAGATTGTAAAGATACCTCCTGCTGAAGCGGATTGAATGGGGTGTTCGGGAAATGTTATATTCTGAGAGATTATGATTATTGTGCATTGGGAGATGGTCGAGCATTGCACACAGATTACAAGTCCGACAGCATTTTAGTTACAAGTACGACTGGACGATGGCTATTAGTCCAACTGGAGTACATCCACGGTCCATAATTATAAAGCCTGAATCTACTATCTCATCATGCTGGCCAGCATCGGCGCAAGCGTATGGCATGTACTGAAAACTATAGTCAGAGCCCATGAATATGGTCCGTAATACACTGTCCACTGGTACATACGACCATAGGTAGTGTAGAACACGGGATCCCGTCCGCTCTCCCATAGTTAAGCCACTAACCGGCGGATTAGTAGTTGGGTCGGTGACGACCAGCGAATCCCCGCTGTTGTATGTTTTTGATGATCTCCCTAGAGTATCCATTTTTTTTGCATGGCCTTATCTTCAGACGGCCACTGCCTAACTTTCTAAGACTTTGTTTCACTATTGTGAAGGTTTTCAGTAGATGGGGACCAGCTAATCTTGGCACCAAGATCTCTGCCTATCTTAATAAGAGTTAAAGTAAACTAGTATAATTTGTCCCTATGGGCCTTCTGTCTTAGATAATTGTAAATTGACCTTACCTGCTAGATTGTATACCGAAAGAATGTTGCATTATCTCCTTTCTCCCGCTCAGCCTGCTTTTCGTCCTCGGTATATAAGCTAGGGTCCTTATGTGTAGCGTCCCGCCGAGCATTCTCACGGCGTAGGTAAATAGCCATCCAGATAGACAAGATCAGAGCCATCACCTGGCAACCCAAGAGAGTGCCAAAACCTGGGAAATATCTTGGAGCATCTTTTTTCAGGAACAAATAGGATGCAATGATGCCGCCAAGGTTACCGCAGCTCACATTCATCGCGATGCCGACGCCTCGCTTGAGTGATCCACCGATGTTATTGCTGTTCCAGGCAATGCCTTGGGGAACAGATGGGAATATGCCCGAGGCGAGGAGGAAGCAGCCGAAGTAGCGAACTCCAGAATGGCGAACCGCCATGAGAAGAATGAGGCCGAGTCCACTGGTAGGTTGTCAGCAGGTAGTTACAAGTATCAGGGTCCAATGGTTACTTACGCCATGGTGATAAATACGATCATGAATATTCCTCTCTGTTGGATCTTATCTGCCCACCATCCAGCCCCAACGCAAACAATGCAAGCGACTAAGTAAGGAGGAGTACTCATAAGCTGGGCCGTTGTACTGGAATACCCGAGGTCGCGAATGATGGTCGGTAGAAAGAGAGAGTAGGAGTAGACCCCGGTAAATGTACCGGTTGCGATAAGCATATGTACCCAGATCTTCCAGTCTTTAAACGCATCCCAGACATATTTCATTTCGAACTCTTCAGCGAGCCCCGATCGATCGAGCATCAAGCGTTCTTGGATATGTTTTCTCTCTGCGTCTGTTATAAATTTGGCTCGGTCAGGATAATCGGCCATCAGCTTGAATGAAGCCAGTGCTGTAGGTCACAACTGTTAGCATCAATCTAAAGCGGGCATATCAAATGGAGCACTTACCGACTGCTACAGTGAGAAGACCTTCGATAATAAAGATCCATTGCCAGCCAGCCAAGCCTGCCAGACCTCGCATCTCCATAATACCGCGGGCGAGAAAGCCGCCAAATACACCAGCAGCCGTCGCAGCAGAGAAGAAAATCGCCATGCGAAAGCCACACTCATGGCGGCGGTACCACATGGTGATACTGAAAATGTTAGCCAACGATGCAAGAGGTTCTCAATCGAAAAGAGGCGTACTAGTAGGCAATTCCCGGAAACAAACCGCCCTCTGCAAGACCAAGGAAGCTTCGTGCAGCCAACAGGCCAGCGTAGTTATGGACTATACCCATCAGGGTGCAGCAAATACCCCAGACGACCATCATAGAGGGGATCCAAATCCAGGGCCTGAACCGCTTCATGCCCATGTTGGATGGGATTTCCGCTATGATGTAGAAGGGGAAGAATATGGCGAGTGCATGGTTGTACATTAGACCTGACATGTTGAGGTCTAACTCGAGAGTATCCAGACGAGCATTGCCGATGTTGGTGCGGTCGAGGAACGAGAGGAGGTAGAGTAGAGAGACGAATGGAATAATGGACCAGTCGATTTTGCGTATCAGTCTTTTGGTGTCGGCTTCGGTGAAGCCTGCGCCCTCGGCCAAGGATGCTTTCCCATTGTCGGTCTTATCAGCAATATGAACACTCCCTTTGTCACTCATAACAGCGGTTTAGTCAGATACAATTGGAATAGTGGATGTATGGAGTAAAGAAGTAGTTTGAAGGCTGATCTGTTCTCCTACGGTGAGTCTTGGGTCGTATTTATACCCCTTTCAAGGCATGATCGCAAACATCAATACGAGCTCCTCTCCTCCAAGATAGACGATCTGATCCCCCACAGTCTAGATCACCTTGATGAGGCTAGACAGCTCTTGGCGACCTGGGGTAATTGCACAGAGGAGATATTCCGATTCGCCATGACTAGAAGGCTTGGATTTAGACTTAAATTAGACTATCTTCGTCTTGTTTTCCCCGCACGAAGCTAAGTCCAGGTATAGCAGGTGAAACGTCAACCACTTATAAACACGGCTTGCACGGCCCGAGCACGGTCCGAGGAACGAAGTAATAGCCGAGCAGGTTGTCTCTTAGATATTGCTAGCTTCTGGCAACTGGTATTAAAGTAGTGACGCCATTCAAGAAAATAAGTGGAAATTAGACCTAACTGAATTACGGCATGAATCTATGTATGACGAACATGTGTCCCAGGTTGTGTCCATCTCGGGATTTGGAGGCGCATTCGAGTGCAAAATGGATACAGACTCGGACTTCAGTCCACATATTTAGACTCAGTTCTTGCCGCGTATTAAAAAGCACGACCCCTATGCTGAATGTGTTAATAGGCGAGATATGCGGTTCAAAGGTCGTGATAAGGATAGAGAGACTTGAACTTTTTTCCAACTAGCTGTTATAAGGAATAGTATTATGATTTCTGATAGTTGAGCCAGTCTATGGGCGCGGATCACTCGCTCATGGCACCTCCCCGATTCCATAGTAACAACCAAGCCTTACAATTACCAGCAGTTCAGCGCAAATTTTCAGTTCCAGTACCTAGCTACAAGGAAATCATAGGACTCACGACAGAGGGGCGCATAATAGACGGTTTAAAGATCCCAGTTTTAAACTCAAAGGGGGCAGTATGTTGGCTTGGTATGTCTCGTTAAGAGGGTATAAGCTTTAACTATCAATCAATACTAAAAGGGGAACCGTATATACCAGGGGAACAGGGTGACCGATGGTAAAGCGAGCCAATCATAGCAACCCTACCTTTGACACAACGCGTGTTATGCAGAGGTGTTTTCCCGCAAGGGGCTCTATGTCCAGAAAGCGTAAGCCAAGATAGCCTATGGCGAAAGCAAGATTGTCGCTTGGACTGCCGGTCCTAGCGATGCCAGCTGTGGAGTCAACGGCAAACTATCATTAAACGCTGTGTTGGTGTTTGTGTTTATTGGCAGAACTCTCAAGCACTGCATCACTTCTTTCACAAGTTGCTGTATTTGTTGAAGTCTCTTTCTTGAATCTAGGTCAAGACCCAGTTGGCTGTTGAGCGATTTCACAATACCACCGAAGGTCGCCCAGGCGTCAACGAGTTGATAATAGAGGTTGCGGAGTGGTGCGTTCAAGTTCATATTGACGGGTTCGAGGCTTTTCTTAACAGTTTCTGATAGCCTTATGACTCTTGAGCAGGCATCCAGTGCAGACTGTCGTCTCTCTACGTCCTGTATCTGGGTTTGGAACCTTCGGCCGGTAGATGGTAGAATCTCTGGAATGAGTTTGCATAGTCGGCGGAGAGCTAAGTATAACTGATGAAGAACCTCGGGCTCCCCATCCGACATCAATGAACGTGATGTTGGAGGTGTACATGGATTCTCTTGAGGAGCTGCATCTTCTTTTGAGGAGCGTCTAGTATGAGCTGTTGGAATAGATAGACTTGGTTTGCCATTTGGGTTTTCTTGTGGTTGCCCTGTTGCGGAGCCACGCTCAGTGGTCAGCTGGAGAGTAGCTTGTTTTTGGAAACAAAGAAACTCGGCTCGTAGCCCCATGATACTAGCATAAAGGCTGTAGATCAAGTCGCTAACAAAGCGCCCCTCTGCCCGTTCAACAAGAACTTCAATATTTCGACAGACCTGCGAACAGATGGGAAGATACGCCTTTGTTAGAACACCGCAAGCGCGTCTAATCTGGTTCATGGTTTGTTTCATCTTCGAGATGTCACCAGCCTGGGTGGCATAAGTCTGAATCTGCTCTCCAAGTTCACCAAGATGGAGGCTTGCGTTATATGCTACCATCTGAAGACTTGATCGTTTAGAGCCTCCGTCGCTTGTGAGATCTGATAGAGCTGAGATGAGCCAGTGTATTCGATGGATGGATAAAAAGACTGTTCGTGCCATCTCCAACAGAGGATCGCGTGTGTTGGACCGAGAAATAGGAACGATGTTGAGGAGTTCACCTGTCGATGGGGATGGGTAGTCTTTCGGCTCTTGTGACCGGACTCTTGGGTACATGGCAGTATTGAGACTGCGTCCACGAAGATGCTGACTCAATCGGTCTGTTGAGGGCGACTGGGGGACCTGTTGCAACCCGAACCTCTTGTTCACATGGGTTACTAGCAAATCGTTGCGTAAACGAAGATCCCGAGGATCAGGCGTCTGAAGGCCGTCAGGATTGCCTGATGAAAGCTCTTCCTTATCCTCTTTCTGGTAAGTTGTCTTGAGGCCCCAGAGCGCTTTGCTATGCAGCGACGGAGCCTTTGAATGTGACTTGAGCGAGAATAGTGATGGACGTGAGGTTGGAAGATCGGCTCCATCAACTCTGATGGGGAAACGCCCAGCACGGCTTCGTTTTGAAGAGTGTTGACGCTGTTCAAACAGTTGATTTGAACCCAGCGCTGTCTGCGATGCAGACCGGCTTGCAGTATACCTAGCCTCGTGTTTCAAGACTTGTTTTATCTGAGCCGTAACAGCCATATCATTGTTTTCGTTGTCTCGAGCACTGCTGGGAGCAGCTCCAAGGTACTGAGCCGCGACAATACGACTCAGGGTCGGAATCAACGGGTTACCATCGATCTTAAGAGCGAGTAGCGTAGTCATTTCAGAGATGCAGAATGGGAGATGCTGAATCTTGTTCTTTTGGACAGCCAGGACCTTGAGCGATGCCATCTTTGCGATGTCGTCTGGGAGGTATTCAATCTTGTTTCTGCTTAGATCGAGGATCTCGAGATGACTCAACTCCAAGAGCTACCTTGGCGTTAGCCTTCTGAAGTGTTCATATCACGGCTAGGGTGATATCTACCACGGGAGGGAAAACATGGATACAATTGCTCCGGATGTTAAGGTAGCGTAAAGATTTAAACAGAGATAGACATGTCGGGATGGTTGAAAAACGGTTGTGAGATAAAGCTAGCCTGTTGGTGAACTTGGTTAGCAGGTGGAAATGAGCGTGAATGATGGAAGCACGGACCGTTCGACGTTGGGACTGAGGTCATTGAGAGTATCCGCGGATAGGTCTGAGAGGTTATTGTGGCTAAGGTCAATGGTGACGCCCTGATCAGCAAATAACCCAGACATGGCCATCTCCGCTATTCAATCCTTCCGTCAACAATCGCTTCAGGCGCCCTTGTACGTCGTTCTAGACTCGCTTCTTGTGGCTGCAGGATAGTTGGCCTAGCGACGACGGATTTAGAGATACCACTATAGCTAGGAGTGATGGCGCTGTCTGGCCACTGTGCCGATGTGAATTGAAAGGGAGGTGCGGTTGTTCTGAGGTCTGGAGGAAGATATCATGCTTCAATTGAGGGCCAGTGGATCTGGTGGATGCAGTGTTGATGTTGTAAATCGACAGATTAGGTTATGGCAGGGCGGGACACTCACTGGAAACGCGGAGTCACATGCTGGCTTAGGTAACCTGCTTTCATAGGCCAGCATCGAAGTCATAGCTTCCATTATTCCGCGTTTCATAATCAATCACAAGGAAAAGCAGGACCTCATAATATGTTCAATTCTCTGAATTTAGTAAACAGTATGAAAAACTGAATACCATTCTCCTCTTATTAATCCATGCTCACTCGCTCCCAGCATCGCGCGCAATCGGCCATTATCATGATATCTCAATCGTCATGCACTCTTCACTTCTCGTTCGTAGCAACTGAATGCTGAGCATCCTCCTCGTGTGCAGCACCAAGCTTGGCCTCAACATCACCCTTCTCAGCCTTGGTAGTCAAATGAGTAGCGACATGAGTCTTCCAAGCTGGAGTGCCGATATACTTGATACCATTGGGATCCTCAAACATCTCTGCAGTCTCCTCGAGTGTCTTTCCAGCTGTCTCAGGGAACATAAAGAAGACGTGGATGAACATGGCAACGTTGAAGACACCAAAGATGATGTAACTCTTCCAGGTGATGTTCTCAAAGGCAACTGGCGTGAACAGCCCAAGAGCAGTGTTGAAGGCCCAGTTAGATGAGGTAGCAAATGCGACACCCTTTCCTCGAAGACGGAGAGGGAAGAGCTCAGGGGGGTATGTCCACGAGGCTGGTCCCCATGTTGGTGCGTAAGAGGCGACGAAGAGATATGTGCAAGCGATGAGACCTTTTGCAGCACCTCCACCAACACTCATGGAGACTTGAGGAGAGTCACGCTCATCCTTGGGAATCTCGGTGCCGTGGGCAGCCAAGATACCAGCGTTGGCAAACATCCACGTGCACATGAGAGTAGCGCCGATGAGGAATGTAGGACGTCGTCCCCATTTATCCATCCAAAGAAGCGCTGGGATGGTCATCAAGACGTTGATGATATACTGGATAGATGAAGCGAGAAGGTTGGCGTTGCCCTTATACCCAGCCATTGAGAAGACGTAAGAGATGTAGTACACTAGACGTTGTTAGAACCAGTCTTCCATAGAAAGATGGTGTAACTTACTCATGACATTCATGCCAGTAAGCTGAGACCAGATCTGAGTAAAGATGCCAATGACAGTCCTGTTGATCATGTTGGGCTTGAAGAGATCAAGGTACGTAACATCCGCAATCGACGCTTCAAAAGCACACATATCCTTGATATCCTGCAACTCCAGCGCCACAAACGGATGATCAGGATCTCCATGCCCATGCACAAGGGTAAGTACACCATGACACTCATCCCAGCGATCCTTCCTCGCCAACCAGCGCGGGGATTCGGGCAGCAGCATCATCATGAAGAAGAGGAACACCGCTGGGATCATCTGAAGACCCCAGGGCACACGGAACGCAGCGGTGGAGTAGTCGGAGGAGTGACGGCCGCCGATCATGGCGCATCCGTAGGAGATGTAGTACATGATCAGGATGCCCCATGTTATGGCCCATTGCTGCATGCCGATGAAACGGCCGCGCTTAGAAGGGGGGGAGATCTCGGCGATGTAGACGGGGACTTGGGCGGATTCGATGCCGACTGCGAAGCCGTTTATGATGCGGCCGACGACGAGCATGCCAATGTTTTGGGAGGCGCAGGAGATGATTGAACCGATGATCCTATCATTGTTAGCATGTGGTCTTTGTGCTAACGTGTTAACGACTTACCAGATGATACAACCAACCATGATGGAATACTTCCTTCCAAGACGATCACTAAGAATACCTGATACCAAAGCACCCAGCCACGAGCCAGCAGCCATACTCGCGGTTATACCCCCCTGATTCAGTGAAGTAGGTCCACTGCAGTCCTCGTCATCGTCAAATGGCGGCCCCTTAGGACCCTGGTTAAAATAACATTTATAAGAGTTCTCGCCCAATTGAGCAGAGATAGAAGAAATATCAAAGCCGAATAGTGCACCGCCTACGACGGAGACACCGGCGATCACGTAAATGTTGCCAATAGGCATGTTGTAGTCAAACCAGTATGTAAGTGATTGAGCTGTAGTCCAAGACCAACGGTGCAACTAGAGCGGGGGATGTGTTTTATAGCTGTTATGCTGGTTACACGATGGCCTCGGGGTAATGTGTCCCGTTGATGTGGACGCAGAAGGATTCTGCTTTGTCCTACGGTCACATACAGTTTGAGCTCCTGATGCTGGAGATCCTTGCTGTTGGGAGCTTCTCCACAGGCCACGGGGATGGTGTTCTGGGGTTGATGGAGGTGGGTAGAGCATGGAATTGTTTGTGATATGACGTATTGCCAGATCCTTCCAGCTTTTGGGTATCAGTCAATTATTGTGCTATCCCCAAATAATCCATTGATGATGATCTCAATCCAGGCTCTTCAACTTGCTACAGCTTCAGTTACTAGACCATTGCACTGAGATAAAGTCAAAACCCAACTCTATCCCCATATTCTCCATCTCCATACGAAAAACCATCATGACCACTTTTTCAGTGGATATTTTTCATCCGTGACGTTACATCTTTACCACCGAGCATTTGGCCGTTCTGCTCACTCACCGCGGAACATTTAGTGGTGTCATTGTCGATCATGTCACTTGGATCAAGAAAATATCCCGTAAAGCAAGGGTTTTAAACGCGTAAATTGCTTAAAACCGGTAAGCTCAGCGGGCTGATCATTTCGGATCCGAGAAAGAAAGAAAAATGGTGTGGTTTCCCCCGGATCTCCACTGTGGGAATAGGTCCGAATACAGAGGCGATAAGCGCTGCAATGAGACCCAAGAGTTTGGGGGGATGGAGTCACATGTTTGGGGGTGTTTTGACAGGCGAGGGTTGGTGATACCGTGGATCTTGTGATGAGAGATGCGAGAATGGCATTGTTTGGGTTCTGGCTAAATTGAACCTGATGCTTTTTGTTGCTCCTCAGCCTCTTCTTATCCTGGCTATTGTCTTGTGCTTTTGGAAGAGCTTGATGGTCATGTGCGTTTGGTGGGCTGGTCCAAACTGCTGGGAGCCGAGTAACCATCATGTCACCAGCAATTGCCAGCACTTAGTCATTCACTATGATCTTGGCTTTGTCCATTGCTCTGCATGTCTTGATCACAAACTAGAAGCTCTCCAATTCTCGCGTCAATTAGCTTGGTCTGCCTCACTGAATGTGAGCGAATCCGGGCCTTGAAGACATATTACCCTACACCACTAAGACGCGCTACGATGTCGCGTTTCTTGAGTGAGGAGAGACACATGCGCCGAGGCAATTCCCTTCCGCATTCTTGTACCATTATCCGAATACCCTATCAATTACGGAGTAGATATTCAAGTGCTTCTATTTCTCAGAGAGTGCTCTTGGTGATTGATAGCGATATAGTCAACAGACCCAAGGAATTGCGTTTGGCGTGCCGTGCCGTGCCGGAAGTCGCGTCACTGCTGGAGCTACTGATCCACATGCCGACATATCTCTTCCAAGCATCATCCTGTTGAGCCTCATCACAAACGCTGCCTCTGACCAACTACCACGTCATCTCAATCATAGATGTCAATTTCGTCATTACAACCATGAATGCTAAAGGTATTAATCTCATAGACGAGCACTCATTGCTCATTCTCATGCATGCAATGCCCACTCCAACGCCAAACTCCTCGAATGCTTTTAAAAAAAAAGCCCAACCAAAATCTCACCACCATGCTCACGCTCGCTATGCCCCAAACTCCTCAATCACACTCCTCCCCTCCACAAAGTCATTATCAACACCCGTATACGGAATCTTCAACCCAAAGCCCTCAGGTCCACCGACCTTCATGCCCTTATCCGTCTTCCACAGCGGATGCGCGGGTAGCGCAACAACATTAACGCGTAGTCCGTACCTCAAGTCCTGAGATCCAATGCCTTCGCCGTCTTGACCGAGAATGGAGATTAGATCGGGAACGGTGCATACGACCTGCTGTGAAGCTTCTGAACCGTCGGTGTCGCAGAGGGCTGCGTAGAGATATTCGTTTTGGAAGGGGATCACCATGTGGCGGTCGCTCGGGACGTCTTGTTTGTGGGATTCGCGCTCATCTTCGCTGAGGGGCGCGATGACGACGGAGCCCATTGTGTAGCCGCCGCCGATGTAGCGACGGACATCGACGATCTTGCCGGTGAAGAGGAGTTTGCCAGCGCAGACGTCAAACTGACCAGTTAGCAGATGTTTACTCAAACAGCAGTGCTCAATTGATCGCAGTATTCAATTGAGCAAAGGGTAAACTTACAATTGCGTCAACGTAGCTGGTCTTTTTGCGACGAGCATTGTGCACTGCGCGGCCGAGATACCACGCTTGAGATACGGTGTTGGGAACACCGTGGGATTTGATGACGGAGCCGGGGAGAGGATTGGCGCAGACTGCGCAGCCGAGACCGAGTTCAATTACTGTTGTCCGAAGGAGACTCTCAAGACGGATTGGGTTATCGGTGCTCTGTTATTGTTAGTGGATTGTCAGGGTATTGGTGACTGGTGATGCTTACCATGACGACACTGGTGTTTCCACGGGCGTCGGAGAGAACGCAGGGTGTGAGGGAGTGGCCGTATACACTGAACGTAGCTATGGAAGTTAGGTAGGGTCAATTGAATGAGCGCTGGGAAACGTACCGTGATACATGGTGGGATAGGCTCGACCCATGGCATCGCCATCGACGACGGGGACATCGAAGTGAACAGCCGGCGGGAAAGCACTCATACCATTTCCACCACCACTGTCTTTATTAGTACTGTTCTCAAACACAAGAGCGAACTTGACTTACATCTCATCAATGTACATGCCATCAAAGGTCTTGTTCCCAACAACCTTGTTCACAGCATTGATACCAGTAACAATCTCATTCCCGCCCGCGATACGCTCATTGATCACACTCGGACTACCATACCACGAACCAAAGCAGATCATAGCATCGTCCTTAAGCGCCTTCGGTGAAATAACCCTCAATCTCCCCTTGGGATTATTCCGCAGCGCATCTAAGCCCTTGAGGTACTCGTGATGTGTCGGTCCTCCACCGCCTGTGCCCAGAACACCACATCCTGTCGCGATCATCTCAAGATCAACTTCAGAAAGATACCACGTTCCATTCTGGACATCAGGGCGATAGGCGTCGAGATCAACGTGGAGAGAGGGCTTGTACGTTGGGGTAAGGGCATCAGGAACGCTGACCTTCTCACCCTCATCGTCCTCCGTCTCCTGCACGCTTATCACGGGCGGTGAAGGCGGCGGCGTGAGTTCTTCAGGAATAGCGAGATGTCCCACCGCACGAACCTGCAGTCGCATAGCGCCGTTAGACATGTACTGAAGCGGCGTCTTTGTGATCTCAACAATCTTGACGTCGTTCGCTGCTGCGCCCTTGGAGATGGCCATGTCGATCGCCTTCGCGCACGCAGCGTCCACGATGGTCTTTTCAGAGCGGCCCTCGGGGATCTCCACGATGTCGATCTCGCCGGAGACCTTGGCGATTGCTGCGCCCACGGCGTTGGCGGCGCCTTGGTGGATGGGCACTATGCACTTGTCCACGCCCGCGAGGTCTTCGGTCACGAGGAGTGCGCCTCCGCCGACGAGGAGGACGTGTACGGGAGCGGAGGATACCTTCATTTGCTCGACGACGCTCTCGAGCATTTTCTTGAGCTCTTTACGGCCGCTTTCGATGATCTGTGCTGGGACATCTTTGACGAGCTCGGGGTCTCCTAGCTTGGCTTTACCTAGCGCGACGACGATATCACTCGCCGTCAGAGTCTGACCTCCAAAGACTTTTGCTTCCTGCTGGAGTAAATGCCCGACTGATCCAGGACCGACAGTCACGTTTTGCGTGGTAGGGTCGACGTGCACTTTGCTTCCGCCGCCGAGACCGATTGACACAACCTCTGGCATGGAGAAGGCAGTACGCACGCCGCCGACTTCTACGAAACCAGGTGCTTGTCGTGGAAAGCCCGATGGAAGAAGTGCGCAGACATCAGTCGTAGTTCCACCGATATCCACGACCAAAACCTGCGGCTCCTCATCATCCGCGACGTGCTCGCGCTTATGATCCAGTCCAGCGAGATACGCAGCACCAGTCATGCTATTCGTAGGACCGCTTGCAAAAGTCTTGATGGGGAACTCAGCTGCTGTGTCTGCATCAATAAGCGTGCCGTCGTTCTGCGATAGAAAGAGCGGACATGTGAGCTGCAGCCTGTGCATGGCGCGCTTGAAGCCCTTCTTGACGCGATGTCCTGTCCGTAGGATGGAGGCGTTGAGAATGGTGGCATTTTCTCGTTCTAGGAAGCCTGTTGGGCCGATGTCGTGGGAGCATACAACCTGGAGAGACGGTGCTTCTTGGAGAAGAATCCGTCTGCACTCTTCCTCGTGTTTGCCGTCGTGGTCAAGTGGTGAGAAGACGCCTACCAGAGCAACGACATTGATGCCCTTTGCGACGACATCACGCGCAGTCTGTCTAATCTGCTCATGATCCAACGGCTCAATCTCCCTCCCGTCAATCTCAAGCCCTCCATCGAGGTAGTAAACGCCTCCGTCGAGAATACTCCTCAATCCCACAGGGAAATCCGAAAACGGGGGTAATTGTCTAGTAAACGGCCCGCATAGCCTCACCACAGCGACACGATCTAATCTGCGCGCATCAGCCTCCACGAGGGCGTTGATAAAGTGCGTTGTGCCGATGGTAACGCTCAAAACACCGCTCTGATCAACGGCCGAGTCGCGCAGCACGGCTCTTATAGCAGCCTCAATACCGCTGGTGATGTCTCGCGTGGTAGAGGCCTTGTGGGAGGCGAGGACGCCACGGCCAGGGGTTGATGTGGCAGCAGCTCGGATGTCGAGAATGGCCGCGTCCGTGTTGGTACCTCCGACGTCTACTCCGATTCGGTACAGGGACATGTTGGCGGTAGACAAGTGTGCTGAGCCTGTTGGTTGGGAGGATGATACCCTGGAGGTGCCTGAAAGCATAATATTACGGTGGGGGCCGGCAGAGGGGGGAGAGAGAGGTATCACTTTATAAGTCAGAGGATTCGGTCCATGGCTTTCAGGCCAGGTTCAGGATCTAGGAACTGACTGCATTTGTTTTTTCTAGATTTCAATTAGTGAGTAAGAAAATAACTCCTCTCCAATGTTTTCCTCGCTGAGACTGGATCATGCGAGAGGGGAGGGGGGCGGCGAGGAACGGATGGAGCAAGTTGGCCGACGCCAGAAGAGAAAAGAGGAGACAGTGAACAAAGCTTCCCCGAACTGCAGCGGAACCTCTTCTCCTTTCAGTTCAGCATCCCATCTCTCTGAACTGCCGATCTGCTTATCATATCATTGGACAATCAATGTCGTGCAGGTTGTGACTGTCTGTCTCTTGGCCGACGCCTCAATCCGGGGTACGTATCTCTCTCTCTCTGCTCTGTGTGTGTGTGTTCTCCTCCGAATTCCAGTCAGTCTGTGGCTCAGTCAATCACAAGCTAAGGCTGAGGATTAGACTTTGTCCCAGATCGAACGCCAGTCACGCCAGCGAACTGCCCCCCCCGCCGTCCCCCCGGCGGACCCTTATAG